>JBAMHX010029947.1:0-12365 GCA_037177515.1 Pseudomugil tenellus
CCCCCCCCCCCCCCCCCCCCCCCCCCCCCCCCCCCCCCCCCCCCCCCCCCCCCCCCCCCCCCCCCCCACCCCATTTTGTACACAGCTCGGTGCAGAGGGATAAGGGAGATTAGGAAGATTGGGACTTTTATGAGTATTTATTTGAATGGGTATTGCTCCCTCTTCCTTCTTGGAGCAGATATACCTACCCCGAGTTTACTGGTAAAGATGGCTTCCCAACAAAACAAGCGTGAATCAAACCAAAAATAAACATACATTTATGTCTAAATGTACTTGTTTAATTGTATATGAATTAGAGTTAAAGTAGTTCTTTGTAACTTTTACACACAGATTAAGTTAACAACATGCCTGTATGTCCAAAACACAACATGAAAGTGTTGGATGTAGTCTGTCTGCTAACACAGGGGATCCTGGTAGCGTCCATGTTTTCTATGTTTGTGATTTAATTTTAATGTAGCAAGTGCTCAATATCCGTCTCTAGTATCAGCCAGGCTAGTTTTATTGTCTAGATTGTATAATTTTGGTCATCTAAGAAGAAACCTGGTCAACTACAACACTAGTTACAAATGTGAAACCCACAGCTTACATGATATAAAGTGTTAACTGCGCAATCTACTCATAGCACTGGCTTCGCGGTCCTCTCATCTTAAAGCTACAATCCATTTGTCCCATTTTTTTTTTTTTTTTTTTTTTTTTTTTTTGGTAAACTGGCCGTTCCTTTGGCCATGGCCATGTATAGCAGTATATCACCATTTGACTCAGGGGAATACCCCAAACACTACAATCTGTCTGAGTTTAACTGGTTTAGAGATCAGTCAGTGCCATCCAGAGCAAAAGTCACGTGACTCAGTGACGTCAGCTCCGCCAGCTCCGCGTTCTGTATACAGACTATGGTGTGAATCACATCTTCAACGTGTTCAGCAAACCAGCCAGGAGACAATTGACTTTAGAGAGTTTCTTCCAAACAAACCATGTGAGATGAGAATAACCGTTGAATGTAGATACCGTTTAGCTAAAACAGAAACCTTTTATATTGTATATTATATTGTTTATGATGACTTATGTTGTTAGTTTAGATAGCTAAGCTAGCAA
The DNA here is from genome assembly GCA_037177515.1 of Pseudomugil tenellus. Taxonomy (NCBI): domain Eukaryota; kingdom Metazoa; phylum Chordata; class Actinopteri; order Atheriniformes; family Pseudomugilidae; genus Pseudomugil; species Pseudomugil tenellus. The sequence goes on from JBAMHX010029947.1 coordinate 1,093, forward strand.
GTTAAGGTAGAGGTGGTTGTTTCGATTCAGTTTAACTTTTCAGTATCTCAGTTTCAAAAAGGATCACTTTTTTAGATAAATTATGCTCTTGAGAGGTGGTTTTTTGCAAAACAATTTACATTTTTTTCTTGAGTAATATTCTAAAGAAATGATAAGCTGCTTCTACTCACCTCAAGTATTGTTGGGCTACTATTTTGGGTAGTCTACATTACTCAAAGGTTGAAAACAAGAAAATAAATGTATTTGTGTTCCTCTAGCTGGTATATTTGTAAAAATGTAGTTTATATTTCTGGTAGTCAGTACATGAATTTGCTGATTATTATTTTGATTGATTGACTTAATGATAATTGATTAATAAATCAGATGTTAGGCTGCACAGTACTTTTTGTAGGTTTTTTTAACTATATACTTTTTTTTACTCTTAAAGTAATAATTAGTAATAATTAGTAATAATTACTTAATTACTATTAATTACTGTCTAGTTGGAAGGTCTGACCATAAAGCTCCTCAACTGATGTCATTCTGACCTTAGTAAACCATCTGCAAGGTCACACACGAACACACACACAAACAGCTGAACCAAGTCTCTCGTTTCCGTTCCTCCTTTCTCTCGTTCTCTAATCAACAAACAACACCAGCAAATTCACAAAACTACATGTTCACACGGACACAGAACATGTGCACAGACACCTGAAAAATACATTTAAACTGATAAACATGCCTCTTGCTCTATCTGCAATGAAGCTCTAAAGCTATGCCTAAATCTGACCGGAAGAGAAAAGCGATTCCAGTGTAAAACAGGAAATTCCTCCCTTGAAACAGACACATGTCTGACTAGTGACTTTATCCTTAGAGTGTTGTATGACTGATCTTCTGACCCAAGGGCAAAACACAATTTTGGGCTGTTATGTTAGTTTTTAAAAAGCATTTTGGAAGAAACTAATTCTCTAAAACAGCATAAAAACAGAAGCTGCAGCATAAAGTCTTGTGTGAGAGCAGACTGTTTTGATATAGATAAGAGAATGTTTAGAAACAGAAATTCTGTTAAGGGAACAAAAAACAACAACACACAGCTTTGAGAGAGCTGTGGTATGGTTTCAAACCATAGAGAAAGGAATTTGTCTAAAGTAATGTAATTAATTAATTTCAGGGTTTTTTATGACTAAGATGAAGAACTGAAGAATGTGTGTGTCTGAGGATCCTCAATTACCACATTTGTTTCTGTTTGTCCTTCGTCTGAATAGGACACTGATTGAAGAGATATGAATTGAAATGTGAAAATGTTTGCGTATGATGTCACTGTGGTAAACAAGTGGATGGATGAGAGCTCCCTTTGACTGACAGACTGTGAGAGACCGACAAGAAGACTGACTGGGTAGAAAAGAGGACAAGCAGCTTCCATTTTGTTATGGCTCAACATTACGATGAGCAATCGAGGCTCATCTGGTTTTTCTTGAACTGAAAACTTCTAAATATCTCCTGCAGTTTCTGATTGCATTGGCGGACAAGAGTTTCACATTGGCTGTATACTGATAGCATTGGTGGACAAGGGTTCACGATAGCTGTGTAACTGAGGAGATCAACAGAGGTTTACGGACTTTCTCTAAATATTTTCTTTTACCAGACTGTGAGATCCCAGACCGAGACGTTTGTCTGAGTAAGTGAAAGCCACTGATAAGAACAACGAAGATGTTTTGGGATTGAGCCGCTTCTTGATGCTTTTGTCTCTGAAGAGAAGACGTCATCTTGAAGGCTTCTTTTTGATTCTGTATTTGATGAAGTCACAGGACGCTGTTTTTGGCCACGACTGGGTTTGCAAGGGAATAACAACAATTATTTCCTATAACCTCCCCTCCGCAGATGCGTCATGCTTGTCTCTTTTCCTTCTTACAGGAAGTGGGGAGGCTGTCTGTGTATGACGGTTTAATTCCAGTGTAAAGAGTTTTGTGTGATGAAGTAAATCTCTTTAAAAAATCTTAGTTTTTGGTTTAAAAGGATTTCCTGACATCCTATTTTTAAACATTTATAGTTCTAGGTATAAGTTTAGAGATATAATTTTGGGATTATTATCAGTTACCTGATTTAAACCATTTTCTTTTCTTTTTGACTGATGGTTCTAACATTAACACAGATAAATCCAAACAGCTGGTCATACAGGGAATTTTCTTCTGTACATGTGAAATTTCTGGTTCTGTGACATGTCCCAATCTTATTTAGCTGACAAGCCAGCTAATGTTTTTTTCTTTTTTTGAGTTGTTGCTCTTAAAGGATAAACAGCTGGGTCCTGATCCAAGTCCTGATCCAGCTCCGGATCTAGGTACTGATCCAAGTTCTGATCCAGGATGATTCCTGTGAATAAAGATGGTTTCACAAGTGAATCCTGAAAGTGAACATTTACTTTGATGAAGAATCTGGAGGACAAATCAGATCCATCACATAACAAACATGATGCTGCATATTGGTCTCAGACAAGTGCGCAGCAGACAGGAGGAACGTGAGGGACATATCCCACATACTTTCCGTATCTCTGTCGTTTGCCCCCCCTCCCTCCCACACACAGACACTTTACAGTCATTACAATCACTTAATACATTTTTAACCTGGGGAAACATGTTTTTCCGAGCAGTACCTAAACCCATCATGAGCAGACGAAGCTAACAAATGCTGTGTGTCAAGGCTCCGTCCATCTCTTATATAGAGAGTGAACAGTCACACAGTTCCCATTGTTTATGCCACCATGTTGGACGGCAAGAATCCAGTATTGACCACCTCAAGCTGACGAACTAAACCATATATCTGGCATAAGCACACACACAGCTAGTATGGATCCAGTATCAAACACTCGCAAAATATATCTGAAACAGCCGGATCTAGTTTCCGCGAAGAATTATCTAATTTTGTTGAACTGGAAGCTGAAGTGATAAGAAGATATAACCAGAAATGTTCTCTACTTGCGATTAACGATCCCTATAATCTCTGCATGTCATTGATACAGTATTTCAATAATTTGTACATCTGGGTTTTCAATATTGATTATAGAATAAATTAGAAAATAGCTACATTCTAATGTTAATATGTTTATTGTTGTGTCCCTTTCACTCGTCACTTTTGCCATTACATTAATCTATGTGGCTTATTTCCCTGTTAGCTCATTTTAATTTTGGCCCTGATATACAGAAACAGGAATGATATTTTACTGAACTTTTTGTTTTCAGTGATGTTATATGGCACTTATTAATCTAGCTAGCCCTGTAGATGCTCCAGGCTCTTTCTACGTCAAATCTCCTGAACTTGTGGAAACATCCAGAATGTGAGGAGGAAAAAGTTATGTTTGCTTTTACGTTCCACAGATGAGAAAGCTGAATGATGGAGATGCTGTTTCCTGCACTGAGACAGTCTTCCTGCTTATTCTCAACTCACAAGAAATAGCCAATAAAACTGCTTATTATAAGAGCTTTAGCTGGATATTTCACCTTGAAATACTAAAGATATCCATTATTATTATTACTAGTATTATTATTATTGTTGTTGTTATTATTATTATTATTTATGTGAAACACAAGCTGGAATAAAACTAAACTGATGTAATATTTACACACAGCTCACCTCTGTGGGTCTGATTTAAAATCATGAAGAATACCCTTTGAGTTGTTGCTCTTAAAGGATAAACAGCTGGGTCCTGATCCAAGTCCTGATCCAAGTCCTGATCCAGGTCTGGATCTAGGTACTGATCCAGGTTCTGATCCAGGATGATTCCTGTGAATATAGATGGTTTCACAATTGAATCCTGAAAGTGAACATTTAGTTTGATGAAGAATCTGGAGGACAAATCAGATCCATCACATAACAAACATGATGCTGCATATTGGTCTCAGACAAGTGCGCAGCAGACAGGGGGAATGTGAGGGACATGTCCCACGTACTTTCCGCATCTCTGTCCTTTGCCCACTCCAGGGTCATTCTATGTCAACTCAACCAGCATTTGGCAGATTTAAGTTTTTGATAGTATATCATTTTAAAGAACTAAAATTGGCTCCCAGGTACTGGGGTGTTTGTGGTTCTTTAGCTGCTAAGGATGGGTTGCAATGGAATGTTACAGAATTGTAAATCACTCAATATACCTCTAAACAATTTGTCCTCCTAACTTTAAAATGATGGCAATGCCCCTGGTCTCAGACGTCCAGACATTATTAAGCAAAAACTGGTTTTCATCACAAACCAGATCCATTATTCACTGGACTCTGATACTCACTGTTGCTCTGATCCAAAATCAATATGTTTATCGATCGACCACTTGCTCTCTTTGGATACACAGCTGGACTCAGGTTCAGGTCCAGGTGTGACTCCAGGTCCAGGCTGGTTCCTGTGAATCCACATGTTTGGTGATGTGAATTGTTGTGATTTGTGAGAAGAGCCATGGAGAGTTAGAGATGGATATCTCACCTCTGAGTAGTTTTAGAGGGAGGGACTCTCTCCTCTCTGTCCTTATTCATGATGCTGGATTCACATTGGGTAACACACACTTTCTACCTTCACCTGCAGAGGAAATACACATCATTCAATTCTAATTTTTCAAGACACTGCATTTTGGGTTTTGTTATATATAAGCCACAATTATCAATATATCAATCAATGAGTGGTTCAAATGTTTGACTCTATGTGTCAATATATATGATATATATGATATATGGGTTTCACATTCTGAAATGACTAATGAAGAACATTAAACTTTTTCATAATATTCTAATTTCCTGAGATGTACCTGTACACAAACTCTGGCCACCAAACATGTTTTATTTGATGATTTTAGTAGTTTTTAATACCAAGCAATACTTTTTACCAATCCCAAAATTTAAGTGTAACAATTTACAGACCACCTAAAAAATGTAGTCTTTTTATAATTTTTTTAATCAATTTTACATAGTTTTTATAATATGATTATTATAACCGGTGATTTTAATTTGCACATAGATGTTTTAGATTGAATTGCTACTGAATTTTTAAATGTTCTTAGTTATATGAATTTTACCCAACATATCAAACAGCCAACTCACAACAGAGGACACACTCTGGACTTGATCATCACCCATGGCCTGTCTGCTGGTGTGTCCTCTGTTGTTGACTTGGCTGTATTAGATCATTTCTCTGTGTTTTTTGATATCACTGGTTTAATCCAACGGGATACCTCTATGAGAACTATGAGAAAGCGTCATCTTACTTATGAAGTGTCTGCAAACTTTTTTCAGGTTTTAGAAAAAACTCCAATTATTTTCCCCGCCCCTTGTGATTTTATTGTGAATGATTTTAACTTATTGTGAATGATTAAACTTTGGTCTGCGCTCGAAACAGTTAAAGTAAAAATGGCCCCATCAAAATCTATTAAGCCATGCAAAAATGAGGAAATGATACAACTAAAATCAAAGTGTAGAGGCAGACATAAAATGGAGGAAGAACAAAATTACAGTCGATTTTCAATTTTATAACACTCCCCAAACACTCCCCAAACACCTATCCTGCAAGGTGGATCAAACAAAACAAGACCAGTTAATTTAACTCACCATCCGTCGTCACGTTACCGCTCACTAATGTGTTGTTATGTTTATCTCTTTTTCTTGGGACTCGCACTTTTATTACTGTTCACTTTTTCTCTTTTTCACTCTTTCACAGTTAACCGTGATCTCACCTGTAATATTAATCTCACCTGTAATAATAAACAAGCCCGCAGCACAAGCAGACACTCAAGAAGCAGGTTTAGCTCGCAAACAAACATCTGCATCTCACAAAGAGCACACAAACAATCACCATCGATAACGAAACACATATTAAAGTACTTATGAGTTCATTTAATTATCAGACTTATAAAGATTTATTTAGCATGCAGATAGGCACGCAAATAAGCAGTGGGTCACACAGAAACACACGCTTCAATCCATGTAGGACTCATTTCTGGTGTTGGACTATGAGCACACTAAATTTTACTACGTGGAATGTCCGTGGAGCTGGCACAGGGAAAAAGAGATAAAACATCTTTAATCAGCTGCAAGAACTACAGGCAGACATTGTCTTATTACAAGAAACTCATTTAACAAACGCAACTTCCTCCTACATCACAGTTTCCATGTGTATATTCAGCTTATTATGACTCTAGACAAAGAGGCGTTGCTATTCTTATTAATAAAAGACTAAAATTTGACATTAATAGCACAGTGACAGATCCAGAAGGTAGATTCATAATAGTTGTATTATCTATTCATAATACTAGGTTATGTATTGCAAATGTTTATGGTCCAAATGTTGATGATCCCTCCTTTTTTCACTCCCTCTTAACTTCACTCCAGAATCCCTCAGATAACACACTAATCATCGGGGGTGATTTCAACATAATCCCCGATGCAGGGACGGACAGACATAGTACTAAAAGAAGTTATCGAAGTTGGCAATCCTCAGAAACTCTAAAACAATTTATGAAGGATTTTGGTCTTTGCGAGGCATGGCACTCTCACCATCCCACATTAGGAGAATACACCTTTTTTTCTTCAGTCCACCATTCCTACTCTAGACTAGATTATTTCTTAACTAGCAGCTCACTGTTGAATAACATTTTAAGAGATAAAAATCCATCCCATAACCATCAGTGATCATGCACCGGTATCACTCTGAAAAGTAAGGATAAGAAACCAACTACTAGAAACTGGAGATTTAATACATCATTACTTCAAGATCTTGAGTTTTTTGCTTACTTTAAAAAAGAATAGTCCGTATATCTAGAAAACAACAACCTGCCATAAACTTCAGCGTGTTCTGTGGGAAGCAGGAAAAACAGTCATGAGAGGAAAAATCATTTCCTTCTCTTCCCATAAGAAAAAGAAGGAAACCTTGAGAACTTCAGAGCTCAAACATAAAATTAAATCATTGGAGGAAGCTTATTGTGTCTCCCCAGAAGAACACCCACAGAATGATATAAGGAAAGCTAAACTAGAACCTAATAAAATAATAGATAATAAAAAACACAATTCCTAGTGCAGAGACTCCGTTTAGAGAAATTTGAACATGGCAAAAAAAAAAAAATCTGGAAAATTTCTGGCTAATCAACTAAAAACAAACAAGGGGAAAACAACAATCTCTTCTTTAAAAGATGTGGATGGAAATATCACGAATAAAATAAAGAATTCAGATCATCAAGAGGAACTTTGTATATACATATATTTCCTCTTAACAGCCTAGTTGTTCAGCAAGACACAACAGACAGATCCACATTATCTGCCTTTTTTAATGCTGAACAAGACAAGTAAAAGAAAACAATGTTAGATTTTATACAAAAACAATGCAACTTAATGCCAGACCAGACTACCCCGGATAGTACATGTAGTATGGTCACATACCAACAGATATAACAAAATATGATTAAAGGAACAAAAATAACTTAAAATGACAAGACAGGACAAGTGACACCACTTTTTCCCACTTTGTCACAGCAGAACATTTAGCATGATGGTCAGAGCTGCAGAGACTATTGGAGGCAACAGGCCTCCCTGAAGTGCAGAGACCTGTACTACAAAGTTTGATTTTCACTTATCTAGATAACTTCAGGAATTACTTCTGGATTTTCTGTATTACGAAGCTGGCTTACTTTTGATCCATCTGTATCGTCGCAGCAGCAGATGCTAAACGGCTAACCTGCTCCGGAGCAGGTTATGTTCTGGGATAAGAGATCAGCAAGTATAACAATACTACCTCCTGACCAATCAGATATCATAAAATAATTGTCCTGCCCATTTTTAAGAGGATCCTGATGATGTTGCAGCACAAGTAGTTGGGCTTATGAGAGGAAGAGTTTTCAGGGATCGATCCAACCGGTTAGATTTTACAGATGAAATGCTAATTGTGTATCTACTCAGTAACTCAGTAACACCAGATCCAAAGTTGGCGCAGCGGTACGCACTCTTCTACATCAAGTTTATTTTTACAAATCCCAAAGTTTGTGTAGTAACATTCCTACTAAAATTTCAGACTCATTTTTTGCGTAAGCAAGCTTTATAAATATGGCCCCTGGTCTGTCTTTATACATGTGTGCATGTCATTCTGATGACTCCTGGTGACACATCTGGAACATCTACCAAACTTCATCAATACTAAAAGGCAAAGTGGAGTAAATGGAAACAGTATGTCATTTAAATTGGCTGTTATTTACCATTAACCATTTCCTCTGGAGTTCTGCATTTTGATGGCAGGACGAGACCCATACTCGTCCTTTGCTATTCAGCAATCCGTTGCCACCAGAGCTTTTCCACAAGCGCGGCAGCCAGGCCTGCACCCGCACATTCTCCAAAGGAGTGGAGGTGGTGCAGCATCCTCTGCGCTTAGCAGGGATAAGAGCACTTTTCATCTGGATGACCATTAACTGCTGGTTTCCTCCTCAAGGATCAAGGATTTAAAAACGCAACGAGACGGTGCTTTAGACAGAAAAGCTGATCATTAACAGCCGGTATGTTATTATAAAATAACAGTGAAGATGAAGAGGTGGATATAGCCAGATACGAACGTGGCTACATGTGTCTAAAACTGTAGGGAAAGTGCAGCTGTTTCATATCACAAAAAAATGTTGATGATAAAACATCATCTTTCTGCACATCATGTCATTACTTCACCAGAAACAGACGCTGTTGACTTATTATTATTTTACGTTCACTCTCAACCACCATTGGTGCCATCAAGAAAATAAAATGTTTGTCATTAATTACACTTTAAATCTCCACTTTCTAGCCTTAAGTTTTAACTTAGAAATGCTAATGTTTATGTGTTCCAATAATTTATTATTCGAAACGTAAAGCCTGTTGTGCTTACCGGTGCTAAAATAGCTGACTAGCTAATCAATTAGCTCAGCTAATGCAGAAAATCAGCTACTAAATAAATTAATATAATTTCATTCACCGAAAAACTGGACTAGAAACTTCTTGAAGGTGTTTTGGTGCAAACAATAGCATAACAAGCCATTGTTTTCCACAGTGGAGAAAAAATATGTGAACATGCTGATACAACCACAGGTTGAGTTCAGTCAAACCTGTCGAGGCTGAGGGCCTCAGTCCTGAAGCAGGAAGCAAGGAGCTAGCAACCAGCGCTAGCGCTGATAGCCTTTCTAAGACATGTCAATCAAAAAGATTTATTGGATATTCAATCCATCCATTCATTATCTACCGCCGATTCCCGAATGGGCCTGCAGGGGGCTAGAGCCAATCCCGGCTTATTCCAATCTTTATTAACAAATAAAAAACTGAAAAATTGGGCGTGGAAAATTATTCGGGTCCTTTACTTTCAGTGCAGTAAACTCTCTCCAGATGTGCAGTGAGGATCTCTGAATGATCCATGTTGACCTAAATGACTTATGATGATAAACAGAATCCACATGTGTGTAATCAAGTCTCCATATAACTGCCCCTGCTCTGTGATAGTTTAAAGCTCCCAAATCATCATTAAAAAGGAGGGACACACCAGGCAGGTCGGAGATACTGCTGTGGAGAAATTTAAAGCTGGATGTGGATACAAAAAGATTTCCCAAACTTTAAACATCCCAAGGAGCACTGTGCAAGCAATAATATTGAAATGGAAGGAGTATTAGACCATTGCAAATCTACAAAGACCAGGCCGTCCATCTAAAACATTCAGTTCAAACAAGGAGAAAACTGATCAGAGATGCAGCCAAGAGGCCCATGAACTGCAGAGATCTACAGCTGAGGTGGGAGAGCCTGTTTATCAGTTGTATACTGCACAAATCTGGCCTTTGTGGAAGAATGGCAAGAAGCAAGCCATTTCTTAAAGGCATCCATAAAAAGAGTCATTTAAAGTTTGCCACAAGCCACCTTGGACACACACCAAACATGAAAGTCGAACTTTTTGGCAACAATGCAAGATGTTATGTTTGGCATAAAAGCAGCACAGCTCATCACCCTGAACACCATCCCCACTGTCAAACATGGTGGTGGCATCATCATGGTTTTGGCCTGGTTTTCTTCAGCAGGGACAGGGAAAATGGTTCAAATTGATTGGATTTGGAAGATGGATGGAGCCAAATACAGGACCATTATGGTAGAAAATCTTATTGAGTTTGCAAAAGACCAGAGACTGGGACGGAGATTTGTCTTCTAACAAGACAACAATCCAAAACATAAAGCTAAATCTACAATTGAATGGTTAAAAAATAAACATATACAGGTGTTAGAATGGCCAAGTCAAAGTCCAGACCTGAATCCAATCGAAAGCCTGTGGAAAGAGCTAAAAACTGCTGTTCACAAACTCCATCCAACCCTGTTTTGTAGGGAGGAATGGGCAAAAATTCCAGTCTCTCAATGTGAAAACCTGATAGAGACATACCCCAATGGACTTACAGCTATAATCGCAGCAAAAGGTGGCACTACAAAATATTAACTTAAGAGGGCGAAATAACTTTCCACGCCCAAGTTTTCAGTTTTTTATTTGTTAAAAAAGAATAGAATATCCAACAAATTTTGGTCCACCTCTCGACTGTGTCCCACTTGATGTTGACTCTTCACAAAAAATTACAGTTTTATATCTATGTTTAAGCCTGAAATGTGGCAGAAGAAATTGCAACAAACAGGAACCAGAAACTCTTTGGTTCCTGTTGTTTGTTTTAAAAAAAAAAACATTCTTCACAGGGGGGGGAGAAAAGAGTCTGTTTATTCTAACCATTTGCCCGCCTCAGTAAGGAGAGTCTTTTTATCTAAAGCATCTCCCCATCAGAACGTACTTTAACTTTTAAATGTAAGGATAAATAGAAACCATTTGTCTTTGCTTGGTGGGTGTGTTTAAGGTGGGTGTGTCTTTCACACATTTACTTTCCTGGTGTTGATCAACTTATTTTTATCCACTTCCTGGTTCTCTGAGATTGTTCTGGTCTCTTTCCTCATGTCCTCCCCTGTTGTTCTGTTGAAACACTTGTCTGCATTTCTGCATTTTTCATGAACCCTAGTCTGATAAATCAAATGAAATTACAGTTTTACCTTCAGATTGACGAATTCACTGAGAAACTCAGCTGTGTTAGGACGACCTGAGAGAAAGTGAAAGTAAATCCAAAGAGGCGTTCATTGACCTACTTAAAAATCTGACACATGGCAATCAGTCCTGTTGGAGCTGAACTGTTCAGGACTGCTCGTGTCAGTCAAAAAGACTCAGCTTGAACTGGTCCCAGATAGAGCAGAACGGGGAGACTAACACTCTTTCTATCACCAGTTTTACCCAATGGGGGGGCCACAGTGTGA
>JBAMHX010029949.1:0-12351 GCA_037177515.1 Pseudomugil tenellus
TTTTTCTTTTCAAGACGAGGGTCTCTGGGGTTGGATGCAGCATAAAGCTGATTTTTGGTTCTTCCCTGTGATCAAATATAATTTTTCTGTTTTTGTTTAGATTCTGCATTCACTGTTTCCTTGGCTCGGCGTGGTAAGCAAGCATTATACATAGAAACGCTGGATTATAGATTTGGCCTCTTTGTGAATGCTTTTAAAAGCCATCCTTTTAAAACACTTCCACAGTGAAAGCTGCAAACTCTTTCAAGTGTGTTCTTCCACTTCCAGCAACATTTATGAGGAAAAAAAGACACGAGGTTGCAGTTCAGCTGGCTGCTGGTACCAAGCATCCCTATTGCCTGGTGCAATCAACTCTTTATAGCAGTTTAAAGATTTAATTTGTCATAAAAACACTGAGAGTCACATTCCTAATACTGTTAGTAACTAATGTATAATCTTGGGTGGTTAATTAAAAAATGAGTTTATCCTCATTAAGTTAATTCTGTTGTTGACCTAAAGCTCTACTTTACTAATCATACTCCTTTTTTCCATGTCTCACAATGTAAGCTATGGCTGTACACTGAAAATATCTGAACCATTTCAGATTCAAGGCATTTTAATAATAATAAAAAAACTAATAATCTCAGCATCCAGAAGCCATTTATTCAAAATAATGAAGTGTGAGATTTGTTTGTTTATAGTAGACTTATAATACTTTATTTTTTCAAAAATTAATCTATGCACCACTAACAACATTGGCAACTTCTTTCTTTACTATTTCAATGAATCCATTTCAGACATCTACAAATCATTGTGCAAAACATATAGCACTAGCATCTGTGAATGGCTGGTGTTGTACCGCTAAGTAAGGCAACAATCTGGCAATAAATAGACAGCAGACTGCCACTTTAGAAGGGAGGCTGATTGGGCAGCTGCAGTTGAGTTGAATTTACCATTAACAGCACATCCAGGATGAAGTCCTAGCCACAAAAGGGTCAAAACAAAGACACTAAACTGGAAAAAAGCTGAACTTAACTAAGATTCCTGGCATAGAGAATATCCCATCAACACATGCAGGTTAATTATTATCATAGACTACGACTACTTCACTATTTGCACTTTTTATTGAGAGAAAGATAGTTCAAAAATTTAAGTGTCTGTGCTGGACTGTAGGAAAATTAAAATAATAAAGAAATAAGGGAAGGGCCCAAAAAATCCAATCTTTTTAAATGTGACCCAGGCCTCTTGGATATGTGGTCTCAAATCCGATACATATCTGATCTTTTGGCATGCAACTTCAGTTTGAACAGTCATGTCGCATAAAACAAACCTGCACGTCATTATTACAGTGTTCCCGCTCAGCAATGTACATAAAGGTTCTGCCATTATTCTTTCATTAGGAAATGATAGATAAACTCCTTAACTGTAAAGGTGCTGCATTCCTCTCCTAGCTTTCACATACTCCTGGCTGCAACTTTAATCCACACGTTTCTCTGTGCAGACATTTCTGCCGCTTCTTAACAAAATGCCATCTGACTCTCTTTTATAATCTCGTTAAAACGATGCCATTGGAAATGCACCAACTACATTTGAATAATAACTTTAAAATAGCAGGACACGCTCCGCTATTACTTGCATAAACACAATGACATCACTCATGTTGACATGTCTTTGTGCATATGCGTGCTGCTTTTGGTGCACATCACGTTCATACAGGTGAGCACATAGAAGGCGCATTTAATTGGAAATGTGAACAAATTCTCCAAAAAACAAACAAAAAAATCAAATTTCACAAGAGAATCCAGAGTGAGCATTATGGCCTGCAGTATGAACATAGCCATAGACCAAGACTCAGGAAAACATAATAAAAATCTGTCTGGTCGTTTTTGGGTATAGTTGTTAATAGACAGTCAGATGAACATTTGGAGGGGGATACCTAAGACCTTCTTGGAAGTAATAACTATATTTCAGAATATATACAACTCATCTTTATAATAAGTAAAAAAAACTGAACCAAGTAGAAGTAGAAAGGCATTACCCCCAATTAAATTAAAATAGAGGTAACAGAGTCACTTTTGTCTATCGCCATATTGGATGGCACCCGACCTATCTCTAAACCAGTTAAACTCAGAGACATTGTACTACGTAGGGTATTCATCCAAGTCAAATGATGATTTTATGCAAGGTGTGGATTTCAAATTTGTAACTTGTGTTGTAGTTGGCCAGGCTTCCTCTTAGCCCACCAAAAATTACACAATCCAGACAATAAAAATAGCCTGGCTGGAGCTAGAGATGGATATTGAGCACTTGCTACTTTCAGACTGCAGGTAACAATGCTCAATTTTGGTAATTTAGCAGAATCCAATTTTTTATACAGTTCGCCCACATTTCCAATTAAACATGACATGTTTGTGATCTACTGTATGAACGTTATGGACACCAAAAGTGTTCTGCTTTATTAAAAAAAACCATGGTAAAGATACAACGATGTGAGTGAATGTCAGCATGTTTCCATTGTTCCAACGATTAGCTTAATATTTATCTACATATACATCTTAAAAGATGACTAAACTCTTTAAAACATTTGTTTAGAAATAATTTGGATAAAAAGCTTAATAGAAATATCTGTTCATCACTTCTGTCATACTATACTAGCGCCCAATGGGGTCACAGATTGTGATGGGTCATTTTGTTGTAACACCGGAAGAAAACATGGCGGTGTTAACATGATGGTAACAGCAGAACTGTTACTGTTGCTATTTTAAAGTCATTGTCCTGTCATTTTCAGTGGCATTGTTTTAAAGAGATTTAAAAGAGGAGAGCCTGGTGGCTTTTTGTGGAGCAGCAACAGAAATGTTTGTACAGAGAAATGTGTGGATATGAATTTTCAGCCAAGAATAGTGGGAGAGGGATGCGAGGGCATTTACAGATAAGTTTATAAATAATTTTTAAATCATGAGCAGAACCTTCCTGTACATTGCTGAGCACTTCATTGAAATACTGTATCAATGAAGTGCAGAGATTATAGGGATCATTAGTGAACACTTCTTCTCCTCACTTCACTTTCAGGTTTTTCAACAAAATGAGATAATTGTTTGTGGAAAGTTGTTGATATTTTGAGTGTTGCGAGTAACATGTGATCCAAACAAGCTGTGTTTATGTCGGATTTATGGTTTAGTTTCTGTGTATATACCATGTGACTGCACATCCTCTATGAAATATATGCAGATCAATGAATGTCCAATATAGCAGTTAAAACGTTTGGCCTCAAATATGTTTAAACACCTTGACAGTGATTTGCATCCTAATTATAACTTGTACAATATAAAATTCTTTACAGAACACATCATAGATGAAAAATGTTTCATATCACCATCATATCTTCTAGCAAAATGTAAACACAACCTCATCTCAGCCCAACTTGATCAACCAATGTCATTGTGGATTTGAAATCCATCTTTGCACGTCATGGGATAACAGAGACACTGCTCACCGACAACGGCCCACAGTTCTCCTGTCAGGAAATGAAAGACTTTACAAACACTTACTGTTTTGAGCATGTCACCAATAGCCCCAGATACCCCCAAAGCAATAGGGAGGCTGTAATAAATGTCAGAGCATGGAGATGCAAGCAATGAGTATCAAAGAGAGACAGGACCAAACTTAGATAAACTGGTACCTGGACACCCAGTTTGGGTTACAGTTGCAAGAGTACAGGGCACAGCGACATCGGCCCACCCAACTCCACGGTCCTATGTCATCAGAGGTCCGCATAGGACCCTTAGAAGGAACTGCAGTCATATCATACCTATGGTTGTCTCGAGATCGAGCCTGAACCATAACCAACCCAGGAGGAAGGGGGTCACACTTCTAAAGAGACTGTTTCTGAGTGAGAAGTTAAACAAATTGCAGAACCGCAAGGTGTGGTCCGCACCAGATCTGGCAGAGAAATGGTCAAACCAAAAAGGCTAGAGCTGTAAAAGCGTTCATGATGTTTCTGGTATAGTAGGTTCATGGAAATGTGTTGCATGTGCTCTGGCAGAGTTAGAACACCGAAGAGAAAAGTTCATACTCTGATGTTATGGTGTGTTTGCAGCTAGAAAGGTCCATTTAACTTTGGTAAGGAGGATCTGGTGTTAGTTAAAACAGTACCAGTGTATTACCGCTATATGGAGAGATAGGCTAAAAGATGTAAAGTGGCTACCGATGGCAGCAGCAATGTTACAGCTGGAGAATAAAGAGACATGGTGTTCAGCAGCAGAGGGGTACTGGTCCTTATTGTAACGCACCACAACACCAAAAAGAAGTTATCACACTGAGGGAAATCTAAGTTCAACTGGAAGAGACCCAAGTGCAACATTCCATGTGGCAGATTACAGAAATACTCAAAAGTTAAGCTCAGTTGTGACAGGAAGCTGACAAGTTTGAGGATGAAAACCGGATGTACTGCACTCCACCAACTTGAGCATGTTGAGAAATTTCACCCAGAGCAAACAGACTAATAGAGTGAGCGAGTCTTAATGATGGAAAATATCATCAAAATTGATTGTGTTGAGCCCTGAGTCCCTTAACTCAGGCATGCAACTAATTATATTATATAAAGTAAATCAAATGATTTCTTCCATTTCTTACAGTGATTCAATTATATCATTAAAAATTCAACTGAGAAAGGTTCAAATCTGCATCAGAGGAAATATTAGAGTAGATACATACAATTCCCACCCCTAGTGAACAGAGGGGTATTAATACAAGGATGGTCTAGGGACTTGGCAGGGGTTTCCAAAAATATCACACCTTCCTTCGGTATGGTTTAATGTTTAAACTACAAGTAACTCAAGCTGACCAAAACTAACTGGACATAAAATGGCTTTCAGATAAGAACATAGAACATAAATATCACAGTACATATCTATTTACTTTTTGTTGGTTATTAACAGTAATTTTTTCTTTTGTTCATCTTTTTTTGTGGGCAAGAGTGTTTTATGATTAGTTTTTTTCCTTTGGAGGGAATGCCTTTTTTATAAGGCCCTGGAGTATTATCAAACTTTTCCCTTATTGCAAAGAAAGTTGTGGGAGAACACAGTTTAACCAGTCATGATGGATGACATCTGATTTATGCAGCATTCTTCCAGTCAAATGAATATAGCTGCAAACAAGCAACATTTAGTTTAGTAAGGTGATTTAATAGTTCAGTTTGATGTTGTGCAAGTTAAAATTTAGAAATGGAAATAAAAAACTAAAAGTAAAGGTCTGCTTAAAATCTTAAAATCATTTGACATGTCAATGTGGAGGTCTGGTTGGCAGTGATACATGAACAGATTGAGCCCAGATTTCAATTGGAGATAACAGGTTGGGTTTGCTCATTTTAATGGATTAAGGTCAGACAAAATTGAACCCATATAGGACTCTGGTTATCATGATTCGAAATCTCTGTGTTTAAGTTTAATTTTGTAGTGTCCTTGTGTTGGTTTTACTTCCTGTGAATTAGTTCACCTGGCTTGATTAGGTTATTATGTTCACCTGTGTCTCTTCTTGTGCTTGTGTGTGTATACCCTTGTTTTTTAATGCATGTTTGTTGGTTCATTACTTTGTTATAGTTAGTTGTAGTTCGGTTATCTCCTAGTTTTGACATGTACCTCAGTTTCCCATCCTGCTCCCTGGGTTTTTCTTGTTATAGTTTAATTAAATCTACATTGTGCTGCATTCCACTTGCCTCCTATGCCTCCATTCCTGTATTTGGGTTTTTACCACCAGCATCTCTAACATCATAACATGACAATGGTGTTGGAGTTTTTAGTTATACTGTGGTGTGCAGAACATACGTTTTCTGAACAGGGGTCCGTTTCACAGAAAGGGTTCATCAAACCCTGAGTATGAACAATAACTATGAGTTAGCTACCGACTCAGTTTTCCATTTCACAAGAGCTAAGTTAGTTTTAATAACACTGAGTTACTTCACCCTGAGTTAACCATGAGTTCCAGACATTAAAAAGCCATCAGTGGAATCCAGAAACAACTGAACTGCTTGAAACAAGGTCTTCACCCGTTCCTCGTTGGAATTAGAAGTTCTAATCCAGATGTACAGTGATTATACAATTTAGTATTAGTCCAATGCATGCTCATCCAGATTATGCAGTCTAAAATTGGGGGGAGAGAAAGGTTATCAGAGGGTTAAATCCTTTGTGACCTGGCCACCTGTGGAGAACAGGAGCTGTGGACTTTGCAGGGCTTTGCAAAGTTGATACTAGAAAGCAAGTTAAGTCAGTTCAAAGGGATTTCAACCTTATTTGGAGTTGGAGGGAGGGGAAAGGAGAAAAGTTATCTTCAAGAATTGGATTACTCCACTGTCGAGGGTCTGTTGAGGGTGGAATCGTTACACAATACAATAATATAAAGCTGCCTATTTTCCATACCAAAGCTCCACCTGGTGTTGAAACTTTGAACCAGCCCGGTATGATGTTGTATCTTGAGGTCTTAACCTTTTATTTTTACTTGATTTGAGGTCAATGAGATGAATATTTCCAGAGATATAGCCAAAAATCTGATTTTTCCTGCATAAAGCTCCACCTAGTGAGGAAACCATAAATCCCAAAATGGTGAAATTCGAGCCAGTCATCCCCTTGGGGACCTAAAGAGGTATACTGAGAATCAATATCCAATTGTGAAAATTGTTTGAATTATAGCACTAACAGGAAGGATATCTGGCGAGGGACCCAGCAGAGGCGGCGGGGATAGCGGCGGCAGTTGTGGTGAAACCATAATATTCCCAACACTCCACATTCGGGGATATAAATACAAATCTGTGGGACAATGTGATTAGAAAGCATACTTTCTTGAACAGATATGTTTAAAGGTTGGATTTAAACAGAGGTAAACAGTCTATGTTACAGATGTCTGGTTTGGGGGAATTCCAGAGATGAGGAGCTGAGTGTCTAAACGCTCTCAGGAACAGGCTAGAGGGAACAGTAACGTGAATGAAAGAAGATGACCTGGGGGAGTTGGAGGGGTACAGATTTGTCAGATAATTATGAAGATATTTCTGGGGAGACTGAAGAGAAGTGAATTCCAACAGTCAATGCAGGAGGTGGCAATACTGTGCAAAGAGGCAGTATGGGGAGTGATTGATGTGAACATGAAATGATAATGAACTTTTGAGGATGACACTCAGATTCTAAATCTGATGGGAGGGGGGATACAGAGGAGTTGATGGAGGAAAACATTATGGAAAATGTTACCAAGCAAAAAGAAAAAGATTATGAAAAAAGCGGCCTCAGGACTGAAGACAGATGTGGTGAGACTGGTGAGGTGAAATGAGAGACTTGAGTTGGCCTAAATGAGATTTAGTGTGATTATCGGAATGAGGTCTGAAAAGGCAAGGCAAGTTTATTTGTATAGCACCTTTTATGTACCCAAGTGCTTAACATGTAAACATTAAAAGCATTACAGATGTTGAGATAGAAATAAAACAGAAAATAAAAACAGAGCAAGAATCATAATAAAATAATAAATTACCTTAAAATCATTAAAACTTATTTAAAAACTTACTGTGCAGATTTTATTTATAGCTGGAAGAGAAAAGAAAAGTTTTTAACCTCGGTTTAAACATTTCTACATGTGTCGAAAGTTTTATCTCTATTAACGTTTGTTCCACTTGTTTGCAACATAACAGATAAATGCTGCTTCTCCATGTTTAGTGTGGAGTCTACTCTGGAGTAATTGACTTGAGTCTTTGGATCTAAGAGCTCTGCTTGGTTTATATTCTCTGAACATGTGACAGTTGTATTCTGGACCTAAACTGTTCAAGGATTTACAAACAATTAGCAGGGTTTTAAAATCTATCCTGTGACTGACTCAAAGCCAATGTAAAGATTTTAAAACTGGTGTGAGGTGTTCAGATCTTTTAGTTCTAGTTAAAGCTTTAGCAGCAGCATTCTGGACAAGCTGCAGATGTTTTATGGTCTTTTTGAGAAGTCCTATTAAAAGACCATCACAGTAATCCAGTCTACTGTTGTACACGGAAGTCCAACTGGAATGTATCCAAATTCACACTGTCATTTAAGAAATCATTAAGCTGGTTAAATACAACTTTCTCAATAATCTTGGATATAAAAGAGGTTAGAGACAGGTCTATAGTTGTTCATTATAGAGGTGTCTAGAGTCCTTTTCTTTAGGAGAGGCTTAATGGCAGCTATCTTCAGTGACTTGGGAAAAACACCCTTTGCCAGTGTGTTCACAATAGGCAGGAGATCACTTTCTACAGAGGTAAAAACTACTCTTAAGTAGTCAGATGGTATCATGTTCAGAGTGCATGTTGTTGATTTTAAATGCCAAACTATTTCTTGAATGATTTTTAAATCTGTTATATTAAATTGAAACAGACATTGGAGTTAGTTCTCGGTTTTGGACTTAGACAAATTTTCTTGTTTGACTTTGTGACATTAATATTTTGTCTAATTGATTGAATTTTTCTATTAAAGAATTACTCAGTGGAAAGCAGCTCGGGCCTGAACTGTTTGTAGGATTTGTAATTTTTTTAATTAGCAATGAAAGTGCAAGAGTTGTTGACATTCTTGTTTATCAGCTGCAATAGAAAGCGCACTCTGGCCTTAAACAGCTCATTGTTATAATTTTGCAAGCTTTCTTTGTACAAATCATAATGAATTATAAGTTTCGTTTTCCACCATTGACGTTCAACTGTTCTAGATTCCTTCTTTAGATCTGCGACCATATTGGTATTTCGCCATGGTGTCTTCCGTTTTCTTCTGGTGCTTTAATTCTTATCAGTGCAACAGCATCCATTACATTAGGAGCATTACAGTAGGAGCATACTGTGCTTGGATGTTTAAATACATATTTGTGGATTTTTAATCTGTTTTTCCGTGTTTTGATTACAATAATACAAAGTCTAGTGTAAATGATAACAAACGTGTTTAATGTGGCTTAAATGTAGTATCTTATCAGCTGTGCAGCCGGTTTCCCATCTCCAAAATCTTACTACACCAGGTCCAAAGTTGACGCAGTGGTATGCACTCTTCTGCATGAAGTTTATTTTTATAAATCCCAAAGTTTGCTTGGTAAAATTCTTATGCAAAGTTCAGGCCAGTTTTTTGTGTAAGCAAGCTTTATAAATGAGGCCCTGGTCTTCTATCAATTTCCAGAGTCAGAACCATACAAGGAGAATCTGTTTTCAGCTTCTATGCGCTAGGATGCACTGAAAGAGGGATGGACTCAAATGCAGGTACACTGGTTTTAATGTTCAAAAGTAACTAAAGAGCCAAAAGGGCAGAGGAACAAAATTAAAGGTGACCGCCAAAAGAGCGGGTGCTGGAAGGGTCCACAGCGAAGGAACAACGGTGGCTAATACAGGAGACACGCCGGTAAGTCAGGAGGTTGCAGCGGAGTACAGGAGACAAACTTCACAGGAGACGAGGAGTGCTGCTGACACGCCGAGGAGCCAGGAGGAGAGGCTGGAGCCAGGGAGTCCAGGTAAGTATGGCAAGGAACTGGCACTGAGTAGATAGTGGAGATGGGTTAAGAAGGTTTGGAGATGAGCTGAGTGGAAGCAGGTGTGACAATCACACAGGTGAGTGTGATTACTGGAACTGCAGGCTTTTACTCTCAGCTCTACCCTCCTACAGCAAGCCCGACGTGCCTAAAAGGGGTGGAAAGAAACCAAAAAACAAAAACACACAAGCACCATAACACTGCTCAACCAGCCGCCACACAACACTATGTTCCACATATATGGAACAAACTCTCAGGAAGCCTTGGATCACCTGAAACACTCAGTTTATTTAAATCCAGGTTAAAGACCCTGTATTGCTGTATTGCAATAGTTTTCATTATACATGTTTTTAAGTTTTTTTGTTTGTTAATTTGGAATTGATTATGATCTCAATCTTTTTCTAATTTATCTTTTTTCCTTTTTTCTTTTTTTTATTTTTAAATCATGTTACTTATTTTTAATGTTTTAATGTTTAACCCTTTTACTACCATAATCATATTAAGGCCGCCTGAATATATTTTGATTTAATGGTTATAGAATTGTCAGAAAATGTGCTATGAGTGAGAGCTTCCTTCCCCATTTCCAAGATAACCCCACCTTTAGTATCTGGGAGCTGCTCAACAATATTATGTGTTTTTGACCTATAATAACAGTTAATAAGAGAAAGAAGAGAAAAAATGGATTTTGAATTTATAGGTTTATGCCAAAAATGGAAATCTAAAAAGACATGAACAAAAATATTATATGAACAATTTGAACTTTGAATTATGTTACTTAAATATATATAAAAATGGCACTCTTGGACTTTTAGCTCTTAGTTTTTCTTTCATTATTTGCCAAACAAAGGCAGATGTTTTTTAAATTTGGTGTGGCAAGAGAGACATCCACAGACCTGCAAATGTGAAGGAATGATGTGGACACATCCATTGCGTTGTCTCACCATTGCCTCCTACTTTTCTTCTTTCAATGAATGCACTTCTACCATCCATCAGTCAATGAGCTGACAAAGACATTTCATTACCCCACAACTTCACATTTTTGATTCATGATTTAAATGGGTGTCTTATTTCCTGGCATCCAAAGGTATATACTGTAATCTGGTTAAAATGTGTAGGGGAAATGTCCCAAATGCACTTTGCATTTGCAGTCTGCAGTGAAATTGGGAAATAATTATTACCAATGGGAGAGATGTTTGGGATGATTTAAACAAACACATATATGAAGCCTTTTTTACATGCAAAACAAATCCAACTGACAGAGATTTGAGTAATGGATTTATTAGTAAAATTGGGAAATGCCGATTTAATATTACTTAGCTGGAAAGAGAGTCATTCTTGGCCTGGTTGACATGGAAAGAGGGCCCATTTGAAAGTGTATTCAGCAGTGTGTCGAGTTCAGCGGCAACATTACCTAAAGTCATTTTCTGTTTGACTGTAGCCCAAACCTTAGACCTGGAGATTTATGAATAATAAATAGCATTGCAAACCTATTTTTAACATTATCTTTATAATTGTAGAGGGAGTTTTGTTGTATGATCAAGCCATTTAAATTAACCAAACCCTTGCACTTTACATACACACCCATCTCAGGGTAAAAACCGACTACTATAAGTAAATGCATAATCATAAATTATAAGTGTGATTGTAATTACAATCTGTTTCAAGTGGTCTCAAAACGTTTTAAATGTCCTTGGTAAATCTCTATAGAAACCCTGCAGTAAGTCAAGCCGTAAATGAAATGGGAAGAAAAAAAATATGAACAGAACTGGCAAAACTTCAGCAGTTTGCTCTGTGGAAAAACAGCAGGAATGGCAATATTTGACCCTGGGTAAGTACAAAATAAATCCTTTTGACAAAGCAGTCTTTATAGTTTGGATTATACAGTTCAATACATTTTCATTCTAAAATAATATTTACGACATCAGATTTAAATGTATTGTTAAAGGAACAAAACAGACTATTAATAACACGGCAGCTGACATACCAACGCGGCATGTTTAGGTAATTCATCTGAACACAAACTTAATAATGCAGTCACATGTTGAGTTGAACTAAGACACCTGGGAAAATCATTTCTACATATTTTGATTGTAAAATTCAATAGTTTTATCATACAGATTTAGTACCTTATATAGGAAGAATAATTCAAACAATACCAAATATAATGGGCAGCAGATAAACACTGTTGAACTGCACTTCATGTAAAGACTTAAAAGGACAAAAACATTGAAATCTCAAAAATGACCAGGTGATAAAAAAGGTCATGTTTAGCCTTTAATTATTAAAGAAATGAGTCACAACCCCTTTAGAACGAGATCGGTATTCACACTGACCAAGTAAACCTAAACTGGTCCATTCCATAGTATTTTTACAGCTAATTTATTATATCACACCTTCTTCCACCAGTCAGCTCCATTACAGGTACATCTCAGGAAATTAGAATAATATGAAAATGTTATATATTCTTCATCAGTCACTTCAGAATGTGAAACCCATATGTCATATAGATGCATTACACATAGAGTCAAACATTTCAACCATTTATTCCTTGAAATATTGATAATTGTGGCTTATAGATAACAAAAACCAAAATGCATTGTCTAAAAAAAATTGAATATTGTGGAAAACTTCGGCGTTGGAGAGCCATAGTGCCAGACTCTGATTAATTAATTAACTCAAAACACCTGCAAAGATATCCCGGGCCTTTAAATGTTCTCATTCTGGTTGAAAATCATTGTCACCATCCACAAAAGTGGCATTTCTCGTGTCAAGCCACTCCTGAACCAGAGACGTCAGTAGCGACTTACCTGGGTTAAGGAGAAAAAGAACTGGACTGTTGCTCAGTGGTCCAAAGTCTTCTTTTCAGAT
>JBAMHX010029950.1:0-12338 GCA_037177515.1 Pseudomugil tenellus
AAAGCAAAGAAAAATCCTTCTTTAGGATCTCAGAGCCAGTTTTCCTCCTCAGAACATCATAAGACCCCATGTGGATAGTGATCTTCATCCCATCTGGATGCGAAGACAGGTTAGTTGGCAGAATCTCTATCAGTTCCCAGACTGATGTATCAGAAAAAGTTATATTTTCTGTCTTTGACATTCTCACACGTTGTCTTATAGAATCCCCGATCAGAATAGTGTCTATTTCTTTTGGAGCAGAGTTATTGATGCAATCTCTGCTCCTCCTGTTTGTGGAGTTATTGTCTGTCCTCATGTTGTGGTTTGCCCTAGGTTGAGTTTGGGGCTATTTCTCCCTTTATTTTGTTTTGTCTTTGCAACATTTTGAGACAGCACATAATATTTATTGTGCAGTGAGACATCAGGTCGTAGAGTATGTGCTGGTGCTTCAAATTTCCTGCTTGATTTACCTTTTCCACAAACCACATCTGACCAGGTTCTGGCAGGGGTCGATGACTTTGGCCGGGCACCAACACTGTTCCAGTAGTGGAGATCAGTTTGATGATCTGGTTTGGGATCGTCCCCAGTTCTCGTATCATTTGGACAAATCCAAGGAATTGTGTCAGCCAGATCTGCAGGGGCAGTCTCCATATCTCATGTGATTCCACGTCCAAAAACTTGATTTAGTTCATTTGAAGGCTCGACAGCTTGGACAGGGGCCGAAAAGGAGTTGATAAAAACCTCATTCACCTGAATTCCTTTAAGTGTTTCAATTCTCTCCATAAGCTCTCTTATCTTCAGAGACAGTTGCTCACACTCGGTGCAGCTCGCTGAAACAGAGTTGGGAAACCTTCCACTGGTACTCTGAAGACAAACAGTAAAACCTGTCAAAAATATTATTCCAGTGTTTTGAAAGTGACCAGCTGTTCTTATTTCTTGAAATTCTTGCCAGTAAACATAAGAAAAAGCAGAAAAACTGAGAAAATGCCAGCGTAAGAGAGAGAGCAAATAGCGTCTGCAAGGCAGCAAAGCAGGACGTATATCCTGCTTTGAGAATATATATACACACACACACACACTCACATATATATATATATATATATATATATATATATTCAGATGCAGAAATAGCTCGTTCCCTGCAGGACCACTTTTGGAGAGACTGTAAGACAAGGCTGGGTTTGGGGGTAATCAACTAAACATTAAAAAGTGATGTTGTTGGACCCAATAAGTTTTTTTTTATTAATAGTTATTCTGAATATGTAGACAAAGCAAGGTACAAATAAATTTAAGCCTATTGAATCTCACCTCCTTGACATAGCATACAATCATTTCATATCATTAAGTGTCCTTCATTACAATGTGTGAATAACTGAAAACACAAAATGAAATGCAAATAATTAAAACTAAATATGGAAAGTAAGTTGAAAAAGAAAGAGAACAGAAGTGCTTTTTATTCTCGCCCTCTTCTCCGTTTCCCTGTATGAATGATGTGTTTATACTTGATTAGTTCTTGCTTTAAATTATTTGTGCTGTTTGATTTTCTATTTGATCCGACTTTTATCTTTGACTGTTAAAGCAATCCAAGTGTGTGGTCCCTGTAGCCAACTTTTTAAATTATTCCGATTGCTTTTTTCTGTAGCGCTTATACTGAAGTCCAGTAATTGCTCCCTCATATTTCTGCACAGTAGGTAAGATATGGTGAAACTAATGAACAATGGGAGATGTGGAGTGCTGTGTTGCCCAAGCTCTGTGTTGTTTTGCAAAACATTGCAGTTGTTCTCGAAACTTTGGCCTGCTTCCATGTGAGATTTTCATTAATTAGGACAGAAATTTATTTTGGTCTAGCATTTCAGTATCTACCTCATCTATTAAGGTTTTTTCTTTTGCAAAGTTTACTGTAATTTCCAAATATTAGTTTAGTTTAAATGATAATTTATATTAAATCATGATTAGTTATTTTCTGAATTTAATTGATATATAATGCTGTTTAAATCATGTCCAAAACAAGGTATTTTAAATGATATTCAAACAAAGCAGGCTTTACCACATATCAAAGATTACAAAGATCATTGATATATAAAATAAACAGCTTGAGACCCAGTACTGATCCCTGTGGGACTCCACAAGCAAAGTCAAAACACATAGCCACAGACTCTGTTTAACAAATGGTTTCTGGTTCCCCAAGTATTTAACAATCCAAATCAGAACTACTCTCCTTATACCTTTGTCATCAATCATAAAGGTATTTTATAAATCAATGAATAATGCAGCTACATTCATTGTAATCTATGGTGTTTATGATGTGTTCAATTGAGCCCAATATTGCAAGTGATGTTGCTCTTTTTTCTCTGAAACCATACTGTGAGTGTGGAGATGGAATTTATGCATTTTTCAAGTCTGTTGAAGAACTGTGGTAGTACTGAATTAGGTCAAATGTATTGCTTCATCTGTAAGGCACGATTTTCCAGGAAGACGAGCTGTACATCATTTCAGCATTTTGTAAAATGAGAACCAATTATATTTTTCTGCTTCTTGTCTTACAACAGAAACATCTTCAGCAAGTAAATCAAGCAACTCATTTTTGTCTACAATTTCCTTGCTTGTTAACAATTTCTTTGGCTCCATAATGTTCCCTAAATCTGTCAGTGCTCTGCTGGGAATCAGTGATTCATGCTTCCACCTCCCCAATTCCACTCAACACTTGACTTCTTCCACCCTCGGACACACGCATGGCTTTTTTTTTTTCAAAGTGCAATATAGAAATTTTGAATATAGACTTGTTTTAACTAGGTCACAATAAATTAGCTTGAATGAATAATGTTCATGAAGTGCCTTGAGATGATGGTGGGGTGGATTGGTGCTTGAGAAATAAAGCTGAATTAAATGGATCACAATTTGTATCATTGTCAACACTTTGATCGTTGTTCATCAAACAACACAGTATATATATATATATATATATATATATATATACACAACAGTGAAAAGCCCATTTTTGTGTTGCAGGTCTAAAGCAGCTTTTCATCCACAGCACAAAGTCTTCTAAGAACTGGCACCAACCCACTGAGGAACAGCAACACATTTCTTTCTATTCCTTTGACAGTAAGAAGAAAATTTGCAAACACACGGAGGGTCAGTAGGCACAGTATGTCCTGCTATACTTTCTGTCTCGCAGAAGATGGATGTGCGTCAGACTATAACTTTCTGACAGCCCATAAGAAGCTGTTTACTTCATCAGGAATAATAAGATATGTTAACATGGAGAAATCAGTTATTATAATAAGTCTGAGGAACGGAGGCAAAAGAGACACCCCTATGCATTTTGCAACTTATTAAACCACTGGCATTATTACATCTTCTGTAATGCATATCAATGCTATTTTTTCTAAAATACACATGAGACCAAATAGTCACATTCATGAAAATCTCATTTAACCCATTATTATAACATTAGACATGAAGTTGTGATCAGGATAAAAGAACCACAGTTTTGTAGATGACAGTCAACTGCATACAGTTTGTGAAGCACTTTGTGCAGCCTGAGCTGTCAGAAATGTCCTATGTAAATAAACGTGACCTTGAACTGGAACTTGCATTACTCTACATAATGTTGCAGCACGATGTGAAGGTGCTGATATATAGCTGATAGTTTCTTTTCTATAAACAAACAAAAAAGTTACCCTTTCTAAAACAAATGCATCTTTCATAAACAAAAATAAAACAGCCAAATGACAATTTAATATAAACTTAATTTACTGTAATAGCATCAATTTGGGCAGATTTCAGGAAATACAAGACCTTAAAAAATCCTCTTGATGGCGCACTGACATTACTGTAAGCTGACAATTGCATTAAAAATGTGGCAGTGATACAAATTCCTGGAGTTGTCTTTGCCCTGTTGTATCCTCGGCCTAGGGGTTAGTAATGGCTGTGTTTTACAACACAACACTCCAACACATGACAATTTCTTATCAACACATTGAACATTGTGAATGTGAAACATGGCTGATTTACCATGGAAAGCCAAAAGAAAAAGAGAAAAAGCGAGTGAGCAAGATAGAAGACAAACGTGTGTTTTCCTGGTTGGAGAGATCTCCGAGCAGAGACAGAATACAAGACAGATTAGCCTTTGTTAGAGCGCACCGAAGTGCAAAAAAAGCCAAAGTTCAGTGGTCCAGTTTTAAACTAATTTAAAAGCAGATACTGAGTTGACTTTCTTGACATTTCTAAGCAGGAAGGACCACAGCCAAGGGGCCCTAATAAAGAAAACTAAAGAAAACCTTTGGCTCTGAATTTTTGAAGCAATTAATAGGGTGTTTCTGGAGCAGCACTTGTGCAGAGATCAGCCACATGGAAATTATTTAAGTTTGATCATCTAGATTTAAAAAATCCAAATATATGTTCATATTTTCGAGCCTGAAAGCAGCATTTTGGGTCAGCTGCATTCTTTGTATGTTCAAGCATGGAAAAGAAAAGTATTGAAAGCAGTTATCATAACACAAACAAAAAACAGCATCAGTGTTTATTCTGTAAGGATTTAACATTTTTACAGATAAAAGAAACAAAAGAAAAGCAGAAAATGAAGCACTGCTCTTGATGTGTATGATTTTCTTTGCTCAGGTAGAGGAGTCAAAGATCATGTTGACCACAGCTGCAGCCACCTCTATAATATGTCCTTAACTGATCCCCTGCAATATCCCTGCTGAGGTTACAACCATGAACGGACTCTTAAGTTATACCCTGACCTGTTTGGTCCACAGCTGAACGATGAGGCATGTGATGTGAATTCTGATCAGGCAGACGTGTACTGTGTCCTTCAGTGCCATTCCAAGTAAACAGCTACAGATGAGTACTGGTGAATTGATGACGGTTTTTGTTCTGCTATTAAACTGCATATTTTCTGAAAATGTGTCCATTTTACATCCAAGCTGTATTGTGAGCTCTTTCCAGTTTAAAACTGACTCACTTCGCCCCTTGTTTTTATCTTTTGCTCTTTCTCTCTTTCTTTTCCATAGATGCTGTCATCTCATACATGCTCAGGATTGGGGATTGGATCGAAGTCAAGATTCAATGCAATCTGTTGGTTTTCCTTAATTAGGCTATTTATTATTGATTGGTTCAAATTTATATGTCTGTAAAGCGTATTGAGATGACACTGCTGTGAAGAGACGCTATACAATAAAAGCTGAATTGAATTGAATGAGCTATAGAGTAAAATGGCTGGTGTGCTGATATGTGCTTGCTAGTGTGTGATGCGGTGCATAGAGCAAAGCTCTGCTGCAACATCACACTGTGTCCTGGAAGAGCAAGTTGAGAAGTATAGTCTCTCAGCCTCAGGAAGCTGCAGCATAATAAATGTCAGTCCCATTAAATGAGTAAGAACACATATTTTTAAAGTCACAAAGCTACACAGTGATATATCTACATCATGAATTGCTCTCCTTTCATACAATATGTAAGTAAAATGTTTTACAAATTTGCCTATTTCTTGTAGCCTTTATAAATTAGCAGTCATATTTGAGGGGTTGAGTTGGGACTTACATTTTTAGCACATATCACTATTTTAAATAAATCCACTAACCCAGGGGTTTCCAGATTAACCCCACTAAGGACTCCTCCCAGAAAAGGTTATGTGAAGATTTTGCCTGACAGGGTTGTTAAAATTAAATTGCACATTGGCTAAGTTTACTCTCACATACAACACACATGTGTATGTGGTTGTTCTGTTTTTAGACCATTCACACTCGCAAACAGCTGAGTCATACATTTTAAAATTGTATACTTGTCATAGTTTGGACTTTGGGTAGTGTTTGGTTTTGGTTTTCTGTTTTATTTTGTGGTTTTTCTTGTGATTTCTGTTTAGCTTTGCATCCTGTTTATTACTTCATCAGGTTTCAATTTTTTTTCAATCAGTCTTACCTGTGACTTATTGTCTTTCTGTGTATTTATATGCCTTGGTTGTCCGTTTTAGTTGCGAAATCATTGTTTTTGGTTGCTAAATTGTGTATTCAGTGAACTATGAGTGAAATTATTTGAGAATAAACTTTGGACCTGCATCCAGCATTTGGATCCTCACCTTCCACATCTCCAGCAAGCTGTGACATAATTACTCTGCAATGTGTTAAATAAAATGGGTTAGGAATTGAACACCATCCAGTGTAAAGATATTTATATGCAAACTGGATTATAGAGTTAAAAAAGGACACATGGAGAGATGCAAACTTGTGACTCATATATGCACATACCTGGTAATGGCTTGCATACAGCGGCAGCTTTTATTTTTTATAACTTTTATTTTTACATTTTATGAACTACTCAGTTAAATTACACTCGACAACCTGTTTGAATACAAGGACTGTCTATATCCACTAAACCAACACGTGTCTGGACTCCAACATTTGGGCAAATAGTCATCTTTAACATTCCCGTTGCAATAAAAAATAAACCTTAGATGCTCGATTAGTCATCAATAAAATAATTACACTAAAACACATTTGTTATACTGTCAACATTGTATGTGTGTTTCTTCCATTATGTTGACAAAAAGCTCACAGAGGAACATTTGCATATTATTTTGTGTTTTGGATGTGAAAAACCTCTGGAGAAAAGATGCTCGCTACTTTAGAGAGGTAAGACAGCAGCCCGAAATATCAGGTACGACTGAATGTGTATGGAGGACACAGCACTGTTGCATTTTATATATATAGTATAAATTCTGAGCCTTTAAGCTTGTTCATGGTTTCACCATCAGATACCACCATACACTGTAAAAAGATGGTTGGATGGTGTCTCCTAGTAGGTTTTTGAGAGGCAAAGGGGAAGCTTACTAGGTGGTTCCACCCATCACCATCTTGACAGCGTCATACATGTTGTTCCTCCTGGTAAATACAAAACTGGTCAAATACCTACTGAGAAGGTGCTGTGAGCGTTGGACTGGATGATCTATGTCTATCAAAATCCAAGTTGCATGTAGCTCAGAGCTAATTGAGCTAATAGCAAACTGGCTAACTGTGGTTGGTGGGGTAGAGCTAAGGTGCAATGTTAGCCGGCTAAATACTGCTGTTCTTCTAGACTCTACTTTCTCAATGCAAATATCTGTTAGCTGTCAATAAAAAAAAACAAACAAAAAACACGCCAATAATTAACCAGAATACCAAAGTGCATAAATAAAGCAATTTTTGGCAAGATTTGCATATCAACCTCCAACTCTTCCTTTACACTGTTGTCCTGTCAGAGCTGTGACAGCTGATATGCCCACATTTGGAGTAATGCGAATATCTGGCATGTCAGTGAATATTAGTTCTGGGAATGGTTATAAGGTGGACAGAATGTTAATAAAACTTATTTTTCTTTACTACTAAAAAAAAAAAATTGCAACAACTGATTACAGAAAATAAAACATTTAATAAAACGAGCTATTTTTTTCACACTTTACCATGTCTATTGTCCAAAGTTATCAGTCTATAGCTATGCTTCACCAAATCTAGCCCATGAACACACACACACACACAGACACAACCTGCAAAAGTCTCGAGGGAAATTTTTTTCTCAGCACTGAAACAGCACAAGCACATACATTGATAATAATCATACAGTAATTTACCACCAGTATAAAATGAATGGGATGCAATGATGTGGTGCTAACAACGTCTCTCTGCGTTGGCCCTGCGATAGACTGCCCTGCAACTGGGATAAGCTCTAAATAACATAGAAAATGCTGCCGGATGGATCAAATGACTGGGTTAAATGATAATATATATATTCTAAATTATATAAAGTAAAGGTAATCTGTTGGATTAGAGTGGCTCATTTCTGAGTGGGCAGATATTCTTCACAAGGCCCTGTCCTTAGCGCTGAGGTCTGCAGTGCGGGCAAAATTAGCCTAAAACATCAAACTTTGGACATTTTGCTGTATCTTGTTAGAAGAATGTATCTAGACAGAAGAACTGCTTTTGGACAAAATACACATTCTATGAAAGATACTACATTCTGGAACACTCCATCATCCTCAAAATATCCCACATTTCTGGCTTTTAAACACTAGAACCAAATCAGTTTCCTGATCCTTTATAATGTGTAAACACATTGAAAATCGGAATGTCATGTCTTATGCATTAACTGTGTTTTGTATAAACATTTCATTGTTTTATTGTACTATGTTCTTCCTTTACCTTGCTTGGGAATATATATTCAAATGAGCTCCTGTGCAATCCAGCATGTTTATATCTATTATTAATAAATGTTCATTAATACTCTCCCTACTGATGAATGAATAAACAAATAATATAAATTCAGTAGTGTAATCTTGTAAACTGCAGTTCTAAATCAGGCATCTATTTTTAATATGTTGCATTTCACAGATGTTATTCTCTGCCATTTCAAAAAGATCAAATTTAAATAATAATTAAACCAGAAAAGAAATCCTGACTAGCTTTAAGCATCTTATCCAATGTCTCATTCTTTAAAGACCTGAATCTGAGTAGCTTATCCTAAGCTTTTATAGCCTTTTGTTGCAGGATATGGACAACACTTAAGAGGGGGAAACCACAGTATTTATTAGATATGGAGGGTGTGAACTGACTGTCATCCTCTCTATAAAATGTTCATCGGTGCAGTAAACCATGTTATGAATAGTAAAAGCAGGCAGACACCATATTTTGCTTTGCTCAAGGACACCAATGTCTTAGCAGTCCAGTAAACTGACACAAACAATATATTGTGCTTGAAGTTGAAATATAAGTTTCAATGCATCTCTACACACCACGTTGACAATCGGTTGGTAGGCACATCTATGACTTCCATTAACATCTGTTCATCTTGTGATGTTTCTACGGGAACCCTCTCACTACAGTTTTTCCAGTTGATACAACTTGTAGATTCCCAGTTCTAACCATAATATAGCAATGTAATATTTTAATATTTAGAGTTTAACATCCATTAATTGTACTGTCTTTTGACAGGTTATGGGAACCACTGTGTATGTATTGCAGCTTAGTGGCTTTAGAGCAGGGGTGGGGAACCTTGGCCTTCATCCTGGAAGCTTTTCATGTCTCCCTGCTCCAACACACCAAATTCAAATAAATAAATCATTGTGCAGATATTTATAAGCTGTTGGATACATTTGTGGGCTGCACGGTGGCGAGGTGGTTAGCGCTGAAACCTCTAAATTGGCCATATGTGTGAGTGTGTGTGTGTCCGTAGTTGTTAGTCTATATGTGTGGCCCTGTGATGGGCTGGCGACCTGTCCAGGGTGTACCCTGCCTCTCACCCCAGGACCCAGGATGCGTGGAAAACTGCAGGATTTGGGCCCTCAAGGACCAGGATTCCCACCGTTCCTATAGAGAAAGACGGAAACAAACTTCTGGGTAAGGGAAAAATGTAAATGCCTCAAAGGAAGCCATTTCACTCAAAAATTTTGCGATTATAAAACTTTCTGGGACTTACTGCACCATTTACACTTCATATAGACAGGCAAAAGGAAGTTTTGGAAACAGTGAAGGAAATTATTGGAAAGACACACAAACAACTTCATTCATGTGTTGTTCATTTATTTAGGAATAGAGTTCTGCACCTTTTATATTTTTGAACATAATTTTAACCCTTAAAGATCCATGAATATGCGATAAGAAAAGTCAGGGTTTTTTTTAAATATGAGGTCTTTATTTGTATAAATATATACAAAAGAAGGATCACATTTTTGGAGATATGTACAATTTATAACTATGTGATATGTCATGAATTATTATTGTATTTTCTTCTGGTTTCTGGTGTCCGTTAAAAAAGCAGAAGACAAAAATCAGAGGGTTTTTTGACTATAAAATGATGCAAATTGTCTAAGAAACTAAGAAACTAATTTACTAAGATCTCATTTTGCGTGTACTAATTAGCGTATGGCATCTAGAATTTAGTGTGTGAGGCGGGGCCGTGATTAGAACGTGATCTACTAAGATTGCTCACGCAAATGACAGCGGGTGCAAAGTGTTGTAGACATGCCTATTTAAATGAGGATATGCTCAGAGTTTGCGGGAGGCACAAGCTGCAGTCAATTGTTCCTATAGCACCGGGGAATCCAGCCACCTCAAAGAAACCTTGTTTTGTCTTATTCAAAGAATCTCGAGAGCTTGGAAACCTAATAAACGTCGCGATCCGGCGCGACATTGTATTTAGGAATCCAGTCAACACATGAAAGACGTGACTGAGAGATCGCTGCTGTGTTGGCTCTGAGACAACTTGTTGTGATACTGGGCTATATAAATAAAATTGACTTGACTTAACTTGACTTGGCTACTGTACGCTGGAATGACCCAGATGCTAAAAACTCTAGACTTGCCAGGAGTTTTATTTTTGCAGGTATGCATGACTCCTTCATTTGTCTGGCTCCAAATCTGCACTGAGTTCCCCCAACAGCTCCAAAATAGTAAGGCTGGATAGGCGATATGTTTTAATAATTAGTTTTCTCTCTCATTCCAAACATGTTAACATGAGGAGGAAATATACGTTCTCTCCGTCGTCTTTAAATATTTCTATGTCTTCGTACTTCAACAATCACTGTAGCCATGATGCATTGCCCCCATTGAAACGTGCTAAATATAGACCCAGTTTCTACCAGCAAAATTACTTTCAGGTTTAATAAATCGCTTTGTGTGTGCTAAAATCACATGTACATATTATCCTCCCACTCCATGCAAAATTGTGTGTGAACGCCCCAATTTACATATTCATTGAGGCAAACGTACTAACTCGAGGAGGACGTGCAATTTTGCACCTTTGGAAGACACAAACCCTTTTACTCACTGTTAGTATATCAGTTTGTACTGTTTTTAGCGTGTGCAATGGGTTTGCATGCGTTTTAGTACACGGAAACCTTTAGTAAATCTGGCCCTAAATGTATTGTATATGTCACGTTCAGTTCTTATTGATTAAAAAAAAGTCCCAGCAACAAAAATTACACATTTATCAGATACAATATGCATGTAAAATGAAAACTATGAAACTGTAGCTTTAGCACACTGGATCAAGTTTTTATTAGCAATGAATTAATTCCACAAACATCTTGAAAACTGTGGGATGGGTTGTTTTAATTGCAACATAAAAATAAATAAGTTGGATGAATCAGGAAAATCTCATCTCTAAGGTTAATAATGTGAAACATAAAATATTTCCCAAGTGGAATTGTGATGGTCTTTACACTAAAACTGTACTTCATTATGCATTTAAAGTACTTGGTTAAGGTTATATAGCATTATGCTTGGGTGTTAAAAGCACAAAAACAATAGCATTTAAATGTGGGACGCCTCATTGACCTTTCTGTTTTGCCATGACTCTGTTTCCTATAGCTGGAATGTAACATGCTAAGGAAACCATGCATACCCCAGAAATGAAGCCTTTGGGCAACACTGTTTTGAAAGCTTGAGCAGCAGGTATGTGATGAGGAAGCATTGAGACGAGACTGAACGAAGAGCCAGATGAATGGAGAACATAAAGTCTGTGCACTTGAGCTCAATATAAAATTAAATTAATGTGTTCTGCACTGTGCAGGGTATTTTAAAGCCTCCTCCCACTGTCCAACTTAGGCAATGCAGTGGTCCATTAGTTTTTATAGGACTATAAAGAGACTGAAACACTTTCTTGTGGTGGCATATGAGTTTGCATTTTACTAACTGAGGGTGCATCCAGTTTTTCTCTGTGGTATTACGGCATTCACCAGCACGACTGAGCTAGTGTTTACTAGTTTGCTTTTTATGACTGTTAATAAGGTCCAAGAAATTGCCTGGCCTTTCACACTATAGAAAATGGATGATAAATACACTTAAAAGTATTTTCCTTTTGTGTGACTGGAATTGTCTAACAAACATTACTCTAACCCCATAAGATTATCCTAATAAAATTCTCCTTAATGCGTTACACTCAGAAATTACTCTGGGGCGCGGTCTCTTCCCTTGGGGGTCGGGGTGTCGGCCAGCGCTGGGCAGGGGTTCTGGGCCGCGCTGGTCTGCTGCTGGGGCGGGGGCTTCTCCGTCTTCTGGTGCTTAGTTGTGGCCCTGGGACCAGGGGGATGGGGGCGGAGGATTAGTCTCGTGTCTGTTGTGCAGGAATAGTGTGGGTCGGTTTGTGTGGCTGTGTATGTGTGTGTCTGGCATTGCGTGGGTTGGTGGGTGTGCACATGTGTGGGGTTGTGCAGAGGCTGTGAGTGTGGGTATGTAAGGTAGAGTGGTCTGATGAGTGTGTATAGGAAAGTGTTGGGTTGCATGTGTGGGTTAGTGGTGTACGGAGGGGTTGCTGTTCGCTCTGCAGAGTCCTTATCTACTTTCAAAAGCAGGCTAAAGACGCAGCTCTTTAAGCAACATTTTTGCACT
>JBAMHX010029951.1:0-12326 GCA_037177515.1 Pseudomugil tenellus
AAAGTTGAAAACTTTTTTCTGGTAATTTTCCTGCTTGTAATCTCTCTCTACACATACAAATATCTATATGTATATATCTATATGTGTGTGTGTAGATGCATTATTATGATTAAGTAGGGCCCGCAAATTGGATCAAGCCCAGGGGCCCATATCCTCCTAAATCCGGCCCTGTACCCTCTTCGGGGTCCTTGAGGGGGCATGGGAGTTCGCCCAACCAATCTACATGTGTTTTGTGGATGTAAGGAAGGCATTCAACCGTGTC
This sequence comes from Pseudomugil tenellus, assembly GCA_037177515.1. NCBI lineage: Eukaryota > Metazoa > Chordata > Actinopteri > Atheriniformes > Pseudomugilidae > Pseudomugil > Pseudomugil tenellus. The sequence goes on from JBAMHX010029951.1 coordinate 263, forward strand.
CCTTGGGGACTCCTGTGGCGGGTGCCCCTTGTATGAGTTGTCCGGTCCTTGTACGACCAGTGCCAGAGCTTTGTAAGTAACTCAGAGTAAGTCAGATTCGTTTTCTTCTGGGTAGTGACCAAAGAACGAGATCGGAATACAGGCGGATGAAATGAGTTTCCTCCGCAGGGTGGCTGGGCTCTCCCTTAGAGATAGGGTGAGGAGCTCAGTCATCCGGGAGGGACTCAGAGTAGAGCCGCTGCTCCTCCACATCGAGAGGAGCCAGAGAAGGTGGCTCGGGCATTTGGTTAGGATGCTTCTGGACGCTTCCCTGGTGAGGTGTTCCGGGCATGTCCCAGTGGGAGGAGGCCCCGGGGGAGACCCAGGACATGCTGGAGAGATTATCTCTCCCGCCTGGCCTGGGAACGCCTCTGGATCCCTCCCTATGAGCTGGGAGATGTGGCTGGGGAGATGTAACTTTGGGCTTCCCTCCTTAGGCTGCTGCCCCCGCGACCCAACCCTGGATAAGCGGCAGATGACAAGACGAGACATGGTTAACATATATTTTTTGTATATTAGGTCAAAGTTCAATTAATTTCATTCATAATGTAGTGGAAACTCATGAAGGAGCCCACAGGGACTTCAGTCTAAGGGAGGGATGTTCACTTTCAGGTCAGAATGTGTCAATACCTCATCTAGTTTGCCCTTACACAGCAGCTTGCACAACAAAGTATTTAGAACATGTTATAGATTATGTGTGAGTATATTAATAAATATTTTTAGATCTTTCTGCATCACCTATTCTAAAGTGTAAATAATTCATAATTTATAAATATGTTATTCATCATTTGTAGACATTTCTTACCTGTTACTGTTGTGGGAAATGTTTTGGCAGATATGAACCTTAATACATAGCTCAGGGGTTAGGAAGGTTTAATTTCAAAATCAGCATCATGTTGGACAGAGTTACAGAATGGAAGATGGGAGGAAAGCCCCGTCTCAATGGCAGGACCTGCTTACATACTGGCAGTGGAGTATGTTTTTAGAGATTGAATCAACATTGATAATCTCCTTGTGACTTATATATGATAGTCTGATATTAATAAAGTCTGTGTGGTCAGCCTATGCTGTTCACACTGGACACAACTGTGAAGGACACAATCATATACGTTTCTTTGAAACACTTTGGGGCTGATTTCTGTCCCCAGCACATCCCTCCTCTGTTTAAACTGCCAGACAAAAGAAAGTCATCATTGATATTTACTGGCAACAATTAGAACAAAAATTAAACTTTTTCCCAAATTACAGTTTTCAATCTCACCGTGTAGAAGTAAAATTCCCGGTGAGCTGTCCTTAGTTGTCATTTGTATCATTCTTAATTTCGGGGACAAAATTCTTCTACGACCCCTTATAAAGGCGGTCACCACACAAATGTTTCTCAATGGTAGAGGTGAGGACCAGTAATTTGTTCCCCAAACATAAATTAACCCCATAGAGTAATTAAATATTGCAGTGTTGAACTGGTGCTGGAGAATCGGACATAGTTGTCTTAAACAGGGAACTCTGGGACTGACACCATCTGGACTTGACACCAGGAGATGTGGAGGGAGATGAGGTTGTGTTCAGGTCCTTGACTGAGCTGCAGCGTGACAGAGTGGAGGTGTGACAGGAAAGCTGTAGGCTCATGGGGCTAGCATGTAGCCTCATTTCAGCTAGCAGTTCCATGTCTCTTGTGCAGATCTTCTCTTTATCAGTAAAGTGTGCAGGATGACACCAACGCTGGTTAACCAGTACTGCAACTCCACCTCTCTTTAGTTTTTTATTGTTGATGTTTTATTGTTGTTTATTGCGGTCTGCACGAAACATCTTGACGCATTACAGTCTGGGATATGTTCATTTAGCACCTGGAGCTCGTTGGTTTTGTTAGCTAGCGAGCTAACGTTACCCATCACAAAAACTGGAAGAAACGTTTAAATCTCCATCGTTTCTCTCCACCTCACTCCTGCACTGTGTCCTCTCCTCTTTCTTATCAAGCCCATTGAAATTAGAAGTGTTATTTCACTGATAATCTTGAATGTGGAGAGCATTATCAGTTGATCTTGGTGGTAAATAAGTCTCGTTGCCATGGAGACTTATCATAAGTCAAAAAAAGCAGAAAAAATATGCAGAAAAACTGTATAGCACAGCGTCTTACCAGCGTGAAAAGTCTTTCTGGAAAACCCAAATTGAAAGCTCATGTCTTAAAAAAGATGCCTATATTACAAAAAAAAAAAAACAACAACAACAGTTAAGGCAGAGCTACTACAGTTTGCAACCACCGAGCAGCACATTCCAGAATAATATATATAGACGAACCCGAATATTCAGAGGGGGCAAACGACAGTCAGCAGAATCAAGTGACGGCGGCAAAGAGAGAGAGGAGGCCCAGGATGAAGAATTTGTACCGGATGCCTGGAGGCTTAGTCACGTGTAGTCCGATGCTGACTGGTCGCAAAAGTCACTGGCAATTTTGGAAGACAAGAGGGAAGACGGAGGTACGAATATTGTTTGTTTAATATTGCCCCTTTAGGACTTGCTCTGTTATGCGGACATTGTCTTTTTCATCCTCATGTCTGAAAGATACAGTTCTGTTACCCACTTGAAGACCTAGTACAATGTCCCCTAAATTATCAGATAGACACTTTCATGTAAGAGACTGTCCCCTTTTTAGAACGCTTTTATGAACTGGTCAACAAACTGTGGAAAAAGCTGGATGTGTTTGTGGGTGGCTTCACAAACGCACTGTGAATGGGTGTGTTTTCAGTATATATGCTCAGAGTTTGCGGGAGTCATGAGCTGCACATGAGTACAGTCAATTGCTCCTATAACACCGGGGAATCCTGCTACCTAAAAAGAACTTGTTTTGTCTTATTCAAATAATCTCGAGTGCCATCAGGCCCGACATTGCATTTAGGAATTCAGTCAACACATGTGAAAGACGTGAATGAGAGATCCCTGCTGTGTTGGCTAGAGTACGCTGGAATGACCCAGATGCCAAAAACTCTAGACTTGCCAGGAGTTTAGTTACTGCAGGTATTGCATGACTCCTTCTTGTGTCTTGCTCCAAATCTACGCTGAGTTCCTCCACAGCTCCAAAACAGCAAGGCTGGATAGGCAACATGTTTTAATAATTAGTTCCTCTCTCATTCCAAACATGTTAACACGAGGAGGAAATATGCATTCTCCCTGTCGTCTTTGATTATTTCTATGTCTTCATCTTGCAATAATCACTGCTGCCATGTGTGCGTAATTACGCATTGAACCCGTTTGCACATCCTTTTGATACGTGCTAAATATATACGCAGTTTCTATCAGCAAAATTACTTTGAGATTTGATGAATCACTTTGCGTGTGGTAAAATCACATATGTACATGTCCTCCGTTCACACGCAAAATTGCGTGTGAACGCCCCAATTTACATATTCATTGAGGCAAACATACTAACTCGAGGAGGAAGCGCAATTTTGCACCTTTGGAAGACGCAAACCCTTTTACTCACTTTTAGTAGATCAGTTTGTACTTTTTTTAGCATGTGCAATGTGCACGCGTTTTAGTAAATTTGTAAATTTTGTAAATTTAGTAAATTTTAGTAAATCTGGCCCATAGTGGTACCAAAGTAAACTAGAAAATAGAAGGTGGTGCCTCAAGGTTAATTATAAATTAATTACTAATTTTTAATATTAATATTTCATATTAATATGCTCATAGTAATTAAACCATTTTAATTCTTTACATATTAATGGTGACCGCCTGTGAGAATGCGCTACATTTACTTTTACATGACTTGATTTTAGCTTCTTATTAATTTCCATTGTGTAAACACTATGGTTTACGCCATATCTTTTACCACCAGCTCACATGCACGGATAGAACCGAACGTAAACAGCAACAATCAATATGTCTATAAGTTGCCTGATATAACTGATTGTCTCGGAATAAAGTTGTTTCTAATATCGCTCTTTTATATTTGACTTTCACAGCATCAGATGCATTGTTTCAACAGTCGTATATACTCACATTATCCCTAGTTTGCTTACCTAAAGAGCTCGGTTTTCTTCTTAGTAAATGTTTTACTGTGTATGAAATGTATGATGAAAGAGACCAACATGCAGATGAGATAATGAAGTTATTAAACAGATCTGCCATGATGAAGGAAGATATTTGTCTTGTAACTAGGAAATAAACGCTTGAGATTAACTGGTATAGCTTCATTCCAACCCTTTTGGATAATGGTGCAAAGAATGAGGTTGTAGATAGTCAGATACTATAATCTTCTTTTAAAGGGGTAAATGGACCTGGATGCGTTAGAAGGAAGTAACTGCTTGTTTTCCATTGAACACAAACAAAAAGTAACATGGGATGATTTATAAATGTCAAAACTAATATTTTCACAACAGAACTCTGATAATTGAAAGAGACTCAGCTTGGGTTGTTCAGCAACTTAATCGCTTCCATAGCTACACAAGTGTGTGGAGACCCCCAGAGCTGACCCAAAAAAACTACTGGAGGGTTTATTTTACCCCCTGGCGAAGGAATAGGCTGCTTTAGGAACAAAAGTGTTTAACTATGGAGCAGAATATTAATAAAGCCGCTCCTTTCGGTCCTCAGGCCAGAACTATCTGAAGAGTCCTTAGACTAGGTTTAAAACTCGAGGAGATTTGTCCTTTTAGTCAGTAGAACCTATCGTGGAATGCCCTTCCACTGTCCCTTGCAAACGCTAATGATTATTTTAAAAAGCAACTAAAGACACTTTTAATCAGATAAGCTTTTGGTTGATGAGGTTGTTATGTTTCTAGTTTTACTCTATTTGTTAGTGCTTTAACATTATTTGTTTTATTATTGCACTCTGCAAATCACTTTATGATTTTATTAATAATCATAATCATAATCATAATAATAGATACTTTATTAATCCCCGGAGGGAAATTCAAGTTTCCAGTACAGCCAAAACCAAACACACAGTAGACATATACAGACATATACAGGTAATGACTGTTCTAAGGTGCAGCCAGCGTATCGCAGCGCGCCTTTGCAGGTGGGGGGCAGAACACTACACATGGGTAGTAAGAGATGAAAAAAAAGCCTATTATCCCTGGTCTGCCCCAGTGGAGGGGGCAGTACAGCAATGCTTTGAAAAAAATACATCTCAACACTTAAGCACAGTGATCAGACAGTCACTAAACAAGACACATTGTGGAAGGGAGGGGGGTGGGGTCTCCTGGAACTTCCCAAGCAGTTGCAGCCAACTACAGCGCAGTTCCACCCGAGTCCGGAAGTAAGAAACATTTATGACGAACGAGGAAGCAAGAGACATTTAGGACGAACGAGGCGGGATCAGAGCATCTGTATACAATTCTTCCAGCATTCTTCCGGCCGATTTTCAAGGCCATAGAGGGAGCCAGATTAAATAATAGCACTCTGTTTGGGTTTAGAGTGTCGTTTGCCACTCTCAGTCTTTTAACTGATCTCTCAGAAGCCAAAACAACCAAATGATGGTCAATTTCCAGTATCCAAGCCAGCACATCTCCATGGTGTTACACCCTGGACAAGTTCAAAAACCCCAGCCAGTCTGACCAGTGGCATCCAGCTTGTGGTTCAGCTCGTTCAGCGCAAGAGTTCAGTGTTCAGCACGGTTACATGTGTCTGCTGTCTGCGTCTGTTCATTCCACAGCAGCTCCAAGTTGGGAGTCACCAGAAATCCACTAAATTCCAAACAGTGGGAAATCGGTGGTATTAAGCCGATGAGATAATCATCCAGAGACATCACCGCAAGACACAGGGCTCTCCATGTCGACCACAGATCCCTCCTGTACCCAGCTGGGTGTCTCCCTCGGACATGCAGGGTCCCCATTGGCCGCTCTCTAGGTGAAAAGGTTTTGGTCAATTTTGTTTTTCGACCAGCTGACCAGATCAAACATGATTTTATCAGGAAGAAGTGCAGACAGATGCTCTTACTAGAGAAATACACATAGACAGACAGTGCAAAGGATCACAGGTATGGAAAGGAAGAAAAAAGTGTCTGCCTCGCTCAGAAGCCGGAAGAAGAGTCATGTGTGAAAGGTGCTATATCAATTAGGTTCCTCTTCTTCTGATGGAAATTAAGGGAATATTTAGTCTATTTAGCCAAGCTGTTAAAGGTTACATAATTAATAAGAAGATTCACCAGAGAATTTTTTTGTTTCCTTGGGTGGATTTGACCTCTTCATTGTAATTGAGAAATTCAAATCTAAAAATCTGAATAACGAAGTAAAATCATGGAATTTTTTGGAAAATTATAACGTAACAATGTAATTGTGTTTTTGTAAACTTAAATACTTCACAAGTAAGGGAAATAGTTATCTGCTGTAATGTTCATTCATGCATTATCTGTACCACCTATTCCAGTGAAGGGTTGCTGCTAGCCGGAGAGGTGGGGTATACCCTGGACAGGTTGACAGCAGTGTTGTAGCCCAGGGTAAGGCAAGCCAAGTTTATTTGAATAGCACCTTTCATATACACAACAGTTCAAAGTGCTTTACACGAAAACCTTATTACAGATGTTGATTAAAAATTAGAGCAAGAATCATAATAAAATAATAAATTAATTTAAAATCTTTAAGAAGAACATAATTAAAAAGTTTCAACATTTGGTAAAGGTTTTATCTTTACTGGCAGTTTGTTCCACTTGTTTGCAGCATAACAGCTAAATGCTGCTTCTACATGTTTAGTCTGGACTTTGGTCTGAACTATTTGACCTGAGTCTTTTGATCTAAGAGCTCTGCTGGTTTATATTCTCTGGAACATATCACAAATGTATTCTGGTCCTAAGCCGTTCTGGGATTTATAAACAATCAGCAGGGTTTTAAAATCTATCCTGTGACTGGAAACCAGTGTAAAGATCTTAAAACTGGTGTGATGTGTTCAGATCTTTTAGTCCCAGGTAAAGCTCTAGCAGCAGCATTCTGGATAAGGTGCAGATGTTTTATGGTCTTTTTGGGAAGTCCTGTTAAAATACCATTACAGTAATCCAGCCTACTGGAGATAAAAGCATGGATGAGTTTCTCCTGGTCTGTCTGGGTGACTAAACCTTTAAATCTCTTGATGTTTCTAAGATGGTAAAAAGCTTTTTTAGTCACAGCTTTGATGTGGTTACTAAAAGTCAGATCTGAGTCTATCAGCACTCTTAGGTTACAGACATGATTTGTTGTTTTAAAAGCCAGAGTCTCGAAGCATTTACAGATGTTGGCCCTCTTCTCTTTTCTACCAAACAGAATTATTTCAATTTTATCTTAATTTAATGGAGAAAGTTTTCTCTCATCCATGTTTTTATTTGCTCTAAACAGTAACACAGTAGACCAGGGGTGGGCAACTCCGGTCCTCGGGGGCCGCAGTCCTGCGAGTGTTAGGAATGTCTCTGCTGCAACACACCTGAATCAAATCCTTGGGTAATTAGCAGCTTTGCTCAGAGTTTAATGTGAAGCTCTTCACACGATTTCTAATTAAGTCTGATGTGTGTCAGGTGTTTTATTGCAGGGAAAGTCCTAATATTTGTAGGATTGCGGCCCTTGAGGACCGGAGTTGCCCACCCCTGCAGTAGACCTATTGGTCTGCAGTTGTTTGGGGACAAAGACACATAAAGATGTGTATTATCTCCATAACTGTGATCATTGATGTTTAAGTTCTGTAACAGTTGACCTAAAGGGTTCATATAACAGCAACAGGATTCTGTGATCTACGGTATCAAACGCAGCACTGAGATCCAACAGAACCAGAACTGATACTTGACCAGAATCAGTTTTGAGCCTAATCCCACTTAGGACTTTGATCAGAGGTGTTTCAGTGCTGTGATTGTTGCGCCCGTAAATAGGGGTAGCTGATAAAAAAAAAAAGAAGAAATAGTCACGAGAGAGACCTAGGCGATGTTTACTCATAAGGGAATTTACTCCAATGGAGGATACACAAACATGAAAATGCCAAATTTAAGCAGTAAAATGCATCAAGAAATATCCAGAAACAGCATACAAACTTAACATACTTAGCCCTCCGTGAGCATGCGCAGACAGGCGATTGATCCCACAGGAACGGATCGACCGTTGCGCTACAGAGCACAGGAGTAGCTGAACAGACCACATCCCCAACATGTTACCACAAGGTATTCTCCATTGGATTGTTCCCATTCTCTCCCAAACTCAACGGTTTTAAGGAGGAATACACTTTTAAGGAGGAATACACATTTCAATATCAACTTGCCAAATGATGAGGTCGGAAGCATGACCGGAATTTATCCAGATTTCCAGATTAAGCTGATTAAATACAACTTTCTCAATAATCTTGGATATAAAAGAGAGGTTAGAGTCAGGCCTATAGTTGTTCAAGGGTAGATGGGGTATATGTGGTTATACAGAGTACACCCATTTAGTTTTCAGTCAGCATTGAGTATACCCACTTCTGAACCCCCCATTATGTCTGATATTCAGTTGTATCTGCGAGCCTAAAATGGGGAAGCCATAATTCAGCCTTGAGATGGAAATTATTTACAGCCTTTACTGAGTAATTTTCGTAGCTTCAAAATTGTTTTGACGACTAACGAGTCACTTTGCAACAGAGCTGCCAAGGAAAACATTGCTAAGCAACAAAAATATTTTTACATGATTACTTCAAAATGTAAAACATAAACAACCCTTTAATGTCCTGGTCTACCATGTAGCAGGGTTATGGACAGATTTTTATTAAATTTTTAGGAAAGTCTCAAAATGAGACAAGGAACAAATGAATACATTTGGGAGGTGAAGCGGATCACCGTCTGGATCCAGGATTCTTTAACATTGTGAAATTAGGACATATTTAGCATATTTCCATATAACTCTGTCATGAATGTCCATATTGCATGCCAAAAAGGTACAGCATATGGTCAAAATAATCTCTTCAAAATGAAACCAAATGATCCAGATCCTGACAAATAAGCCTGACTAGCTGCCAGATACATTGTTCCTGTCTATATTGACTGATACAGCAAGTTATTCAAGTAGCAATAATGGAAATCATAAATATGTTTACAAATGTAATGACAACCTTTTGGGGGGGGACTAAAACACTTATAACCTAAAATTAATGAATAAAATCACTTCATTATTTCACTATGCCATTAAGTACTAGTATAATAAGAGACTAAACACAAGCTAAAAAAAAAACATTATATACTGTAATATTTTTTTAATATTCAATTAACTTAGCTTAAGACTTTGCCATTTCATTGCTTTTAATGACTTTAATAATGTATTATTAATTTAAAATATTCTATTATAATGTTTGTTTAATAATAATAAACATTATACTAAACATTCTATTATCATGCTTATTATTATTGTTATAGTTATTGTTGTTCTGTTCTGTTGTTGTTATTCTTTGTTTATTCTTTGTTTGTGTATTCTTAATATTTGCCTTCCTGCCTTTTCACCTTCTTCCTCCAGATCAATAGCAGTTTGACAGCTGATGATGTGCAAACCGCCTGCTCTTTCGGGGATTCCTCCACATCTCCCATCTCCTCCTTCAACTTCCAAACTTCTATTTCTTCAATTATCTTCAGCAATGCCAGGGTGGACTTTGACTTTGGCCAAAGTGAAGATCATCATTTCCATAATGAGGCTTTTGAGGGAGGCCGAGCTATCATCACAGCACGTGAGCACCAAACATAAAAAATAACTTAATATGTTCTTTTTTTTAGACAAATATTTAAAAAAAACATTTAGTTTCACAAACAATAGGACAGAACAATTAAAATAAGTTTGATTTAGAGCAAAACTGTCAAACCAGCTTCAGTGCATCTACAACTCCAATGCTCGTACACACACACTTTCAAAATAATGGGGAAGTTGTGTAAAACATAATTGCTAATTGCTAGTGATATTTTCACAGTGAATTAACAAAGACATTAGAACATCCCATAATCTGATATTTACCTGGACAGTCTTTATCATTGATTATGGCATTCATTAACTCTGGGAATAAGCTTTTGCTATGTCACAAGATTAATTTCCATCCAGTGTTGCATCATTTTGTTTTACTAAGATATTATTAAACATGCTGCTGTTCCATTTTGATTGTGTTAAATTACTCATTAACCCATTATATATAGACTGCTGTTTTTTTTTCTTTCTTCTTGTACATTTGAAAGAGTTTAAGCGTTTTCAGAAAACATGCTTAACAGATTACAGATCTGCAGTGTTAAATGTGATCATGTTAACCATAAATACTTAGAAACTTTTCTTTAAAATATTTAATAAATAAAGGTGAATTAAGGACAAGCTCTTTTATTCATTAGTTCCTGCCATTTGCAAGTAAAATATAGTAACTTCTTCCTACAACCACTTGATTGATTCAGGTATATTGGGCCATTATTTGAGAAATTGTTTTCTTCCGTTTTCCTTTTTTTTCCAATTATAAGATTATAATGAAAGCTTAGAGTAAGATATCCTTGACTGTTGAACATAAAATTAAATATGTGCAGCTCTCAGAGTGAAGGTTAGATAGTTTTTTCTGGAATAAAGAACTGTATGTTATATTTCAGAACAGGACATTTTTACATCAAACATTGCTTGTGTCATGGTTTATTTCTCATTCTGACAAGGTGTTGCTAATGTGAAGAAATTCATAAAGGAGGAGAATTACATTTCTGGGAGGCGGGATTTAGGACAGGCCTTGCACATTCTTCAGGTAAGCGCAATGGTTGTTTTATTAACTTTAATTTTTTTTTGGAGGACACTGGAAGATAGCAAATCCTGACTGTTTGAAAGTGTTAACTCGGTTTGTCATAATCTATTTAGGACTTTTACAGCCACAGTAACTGGGTGGAGCTTGGAAACAACGCCCCATACAGAGCTCTGATAACTCCAGATGAAGCTCTGATGAACCTGGCAGGTAGGGCTGTCCCTGCTGTAGGCCTGTCTGCATGAATTCTTTGGAACTAAATTCTTGTCTAGCAACATTGATGCTTCATGACAAATAACAGTAGTTTAATATTCCTCATGTAACTATGATGAACATTATGAAAACTATAATCAGACAGGACCCGTGCACTGTGCGTTCTTATTGCACAGTTGTCTGATCCGTTTACTACAGTCCTATGCAGTAAACTTTTTATAAAATATATTGTTTGTGTTTCCCTACAAAACATGCTAAATAAGCTTCAGTAAAGAAACTAATTTAGGTTGGCCTCGTTATATTTTTATGCTAAATAACTGTTGTTATAAAAAATGTAACCACGTTGCTATGGTGATGCCCAGAGAGGAGTGATACAGGAGTGATATATCTTGCTGAACTGTGCATATATAAGAAAATGATGCACACCAGTTAGCATTAGCATTCTCACTGACAGTGATATAAGTAAGGGATAATGCCCAACAAGGTGTCATTATTAGAAATTAATGATTGATGTGGAGGTAAGAATCAATTGCTTTGGCAAAGTCTATTCATTTCTGATAATAGACACCTTGAAGGACAATATCTCGCTTACACCATGGTAGCTAATGAAAGAAATAACAATAAATCAATTTGTAATACTGTAATGTTGTTTTTTACCATTAAAATCTTAAGTTTTTCACTAGAAGCAGCTGAATGGACTATTTAATATCTGTTGTTGTGACGTGTTTCTAAGGTAACCGGCTCTTGATACAGAATTGCAGTTGAAATAAAGTATGTTAACATTTGTTCTGAGTTCCTATTCCCACGGTCTAATTTTTTTTAACAAAAATACTGCAGCCAATCAGAATCAAGTATTCAGCCAGACAATGGTATAAAAAGTGTTAACTAACATGCGGGGATATAGATCTGTATTTATTATTTTAAGAATTCAAATCCCAATGTGAAATGAATTTTTAAATGTGGTCTAAAGTGTGCTGTACGCTGATTGTTGCACTGTTACAAATTCGGTACAGGACCAAGTACTCCAACATGTAGGAACTGCACAGGAACTGATTGTACCAACAACCTGTTTCAGCAGGGTCTTCTCACCTCTGGTTACTTCAGCACCGTTTCCCCAGTAAAACCTTCAGGTATCTTAAAGAGACGT
>JBAMHX010029952.1:0-12322 GCA_037177515.1 Pseudomugil tenellus
ACACACACACACACACACACACACACACACACACACACACACACACACACACACACACACACACACACACACAACTACACACAAACACACATTAATACATAGATACATATCACATATTGTAACCTTATTTTTCATATGTTATTATTCTCATTACTCTGTGGTTGCATCTGTCCCTCATTTAGTCTAGCTGATGTTTTCCTGCTTCCACGATATCTTAATCCAAGGATTGTAACCTCCACCTGATCGATCTGAATCATTGCAACATTCTAAATAATTCCTTACTAGAAGACAAATAAAAAAAATAGAAACATGAAACAAACATCACAATATAGCCAAGATCCTCTGAAATCATTATCAGTGTATCTAATAATCTAATGTCAGAGCAGCAAGTTCTCTGCAGCAGCTGCAACTGGATTAAAACAGAGCAGGAGCAGGAACTGAAGAGCATTCACATGACGCTATAAGTGTCAGATATAAATCCTTCATTTTCTTTATGATCATTCTAACGGTAAATTGTATTTCATGCCTAAAGAAAGTTATCAAGCCACATAATGAATTTTTTTTTTGTTTTTTTCTGATCTCAGGTCAATATAAAGAATATGCATCCTAAAAAATGAACTTATGAAACCTATAAAAACTTGGGAAAAAAAGAGAAAAACCCCTTGTGGGTGAATACAGACGAGGATACCATCTCAAGCGGTCACCTTAGGCCTGTATTATGAAAAGAGATTAACTCAGACTTATCCCAGACTTATTTCCATTCTCTGGATTGATTCAGCCAAATATTGAGAAACTGGGATAAGCTGTACTACGAAGCTGGTTATCAACTTACTAACTCAACCCAGACCTTTCCACTTAGAATAAGTGTGCGTTCACATAAAATAGGTGGTACTTGGAAGTTCTGACCAATCGCAAACATGGACAAACCCAGAGCAGCATATTTTACCATGGAGAAGCACAGCATCATTCTACACAAATACGAGGAATTTAAAAATATAATTCAGCTCAAAAGCAACACTGCTGCAAAAAGGCCAGGATTGAATGCTAGCTTTACTACTACTTTAATGCAGAAGTTCATCAGATCATTCAATATATTAATCAACGGGACAATATAAACTGACAGCACTCAGGTCACTGTATTACAGCACAAATATTACTGGGAATGGTTTATCTGCATCATATTTCCCAGTTGTTTAAAGGATCCGCTCCCATTGAGCATGTTATAAATATCAATTCCTCCACCATGAATGCACTGATAGTTGTTCCATAACTCAATGTACTGTATTTAAATCATGTGTGGAAACAATTACCCACCATTAAGAACCTTCGTTTCAGAAGCAACCCCAGTGGAGCTAAAATAATTTGGGAGCAAGTAAAGAACAAATATAGAAATATAATTCAGAGCAACAAGGCTTTTTTTACTGTATCTGTTGTAAGGATGAAACCTCAATGCACACTGTCTGCGGGAAAGTAACTGGACTATGGGTCACATCTGATACAGACTTGTCAACACCTGACATGTGTATGTCAGTTCATCTGATGAGAATCTGTAGCCTACTCTTGGTACAGTATGTCTTCAGGACAGTCTAACACAGGGGTACATACACTTTTTCAGCATGTAAGCTAATTGTGAAGTGACCAGATCAAAATGATCTACTCATTATATTTATTGAGAAATATATTAAGGATTCTTACAACTTATGTTGATGAATGTTGCATAACCGCATACGCTGCCCAACAGAATTAACTATGTACATTTTTTTCCCATTTCCCGGGCTCTCTCTGATGACTTGCACTGAACTGAATCAGCCAGGGATGCATAGTCTGGACAGTAGCTGCTGATAGCCAGTCTCAAACACATTTCCAAATGCTCATCAGTCATAGTGGAGTAGTAATTGGACTTATCTTCATATGAGAAAAGACTGACTCACATAAATAAGTGGAGCCAAATAATGCAGTCAAGGAGGTAGCACATTTCCTCGTGTTACTTGCCCTTTGCTAGCAAGTCCCAGAATTGTCCATGAGCTCTGGACTTCAGCTCAGTGTCGGCTTCTAGGGTCAAAATCTCATTTTCCACTTCAGAAGACTTCGGGTGAAATAGTGTTGCAATTTTTGATGTGAGTAAATCAACCTCCACATTTTCCCAAAAAGGATAGCACATGATCGTAGTGACTGGCTCAAGCAAATAAAAGCCCTGAAAGCGTCCGTTAAACTCTGACAAGAAGTTGTCAATTACCTCTATGTAACGTGTACTGTCAAGTTGCACAGGCCTTCCCTCGCATCCCCAGCCCTGACAGGTTCTAGAAGTTTGCCAGGTCATGGGGCTGCAGCTTTGAGGACAGATGTTGCAGCTTTTGATTGAAAGCATTAACTAAGCTGATCATATTTATCACTATTTTGTCCCACCTTGGAGCTCCAGATTGAGGTTGTTCAGCATCTTGGTCAGATCAGTTAAAATGCCAAGTCTAACAGTCACTTACCGTCATCTAGTTACTTGTACTCTGCATGTCCAGTTACAGGAGAAATCTCTGGAGAAATAACCGCGGAATAACCGCCTTTGAAGAGATCGGGCTCAAATTGAACAGGCAACTTTTGTTGCGACATCCATGATCTCTCTCATGTTAAGCATTTTAGCACATAATGCTTGTTGGTGACAAATGCAATAGTAATTAGGAAAGTCTGGGAAAGCATTGTTCTACCTACACTTGGCAATAAATCCATTCACACGGCCAACCATTGCAGATTCTACATCTGTGGTGACAGACACCAATTTTTATACCAGGAGTGGGTTTTCTTAATAAAATTTTTGAAAAACCTCTCCTCGCATCTTTTCTTTTATGGGCAGTACTGTTAATAGTTGTTTTTTTGCAGTCACATTATTAAACAGCATACAAAAGAAAACACACATTGGGGTTGTGTCACTCACATATGTGGATTCATCAAACTCCAGTGAAAAACACTGACAATTTTCGATGTCGTTCCACATTTGCTGCATTAAATCCGCAGCCATGGCTTCACAGCGCCATGTAACTGTACTTCTTGACAGTTGGAGAGCTTTGATCGAAGACAATATTTCTGCTTTATTTTTATATTTAAGTCAAACAATGATTCAGTTGCTTCAGCTGCCTCTTTAACCATTTCTTTGGTAGGCCAATAGTGGACTATATATATATATATATATATATATATATATATATGTGTGTGTGTGTGTGTGTGTGTGTGTGTGTGTATCTCATCCTTGTATATTCTACATGTTATTTTTATTTTGATGAACACATTCTGGGAAAGCACCTATGTTAAATTACTTCTGCATAGTTCAATTTAGCTTTATTTGTTTAGCGTCA
Organism: Pseudomugil tenellus; assembly: GCA_037177515.1. Lineage (NCBI taxonomy): Eukaryota > Metazoa > Chordata > Actinopteri > Atheriniformes > Pseudomugilidae > Pseudomugil > Pseudomugil tenellus. The sequence continues at coordinate 3,345 of JBAMHX010029952.1, forward strand.
CTTCATGACAATGTTATCTCAGGACACTTTACAGACACATCAATTTGAAACAAGAAAGCAAAATCTCATGCAGAACCCGACTCTGGGGCAATGACAACAACATTTTTAAAATGACATTACGCCCATTAAAATATTCTATTTAAAACACTTGAAATGTTACAGATTAACAGTGAGGTTTAACAACATGAAAATAGTTTTCAGTCCAACTAAATATTCTGTAACATGGAAGGTTCATATTGCTGCAACAGGTTTTATAACATATGATTTATTTGTTGTATCTCACTCAAAAATGAGGAGCATCAATATAACATAAACATACTGAACACAAGTTAACCTATCAAGCTGAAGAGAATCACTGAACTTTAAAAATAAAATGTTCTGTTTATGTTCCTGCATCTTAAGAGCAGAAATGTGGCTATGGCAGCCAGTAACCATACATCTAAAATATGAGGAGCTTCCTACCTGCTTCACGTCATACGCCAGGAGGACAAAATTCAAATCTGGAGACACATCAAACTTTGATGCTTTAAATGTTGCCTGTAAAAAGAAAGAATGAATATATTTGATACTGAATCAATACAAAATGTTACAGAGCAGAAAGACAAATTTTTGTTTTAAGCTTTTGGAAAGTTTTTCTTTTTTTGCTAAAAATTTTTTACAAGTAGGAATCCCAGTAAAACATGCAGCTCAGCTGGCCTGAATATGCTGATTGACTCACAAAGGTTGTATTCTTCAGGAGAACGTCCGTCTCATTCCTCTCTGTGTTGATTTTCACAACATCTCCATCCCAACTGCGAAAGATGATGTCTTCCTCTAGGAACAAAATCATACTATGATTCATGGATTATGATAGGTTTGAGTAGTTTATCTACTAACTGGAACAAAGAACATGAACTAATTCCATGTGAAAAAAATCAAAACAGCCCTTTTTTCTGGGACATTTGGACAATTGTTCTGGAGTCATCTGATCCAGATGGTTGGCAATGCTTAGGTCCTGGAATAAAGCAGGGTGTTTTCCACAAAACAGGGACTATTTTCGGGCTCAGACCGATATTGAAAAGGTCCTGTAGAATCCCCCCACGGTGATTTTGTGCAGGTTTTCAGAACCATGAAGTTGAAATCATTTGGACCTGCAGCATTGAGCTGTTTCTTTTTCTTCTTAACCTGACTGTAGGAGACAGAAAGACACAGAGGATGATAGACAGGCTATTGGTGTTGACAGAAGTCTCAGGAGAAAGACGTGGAGACAGAGGGGGTCTCAGTAGATGTGGAGGGACATAAATCTGTATTTGAGTCCATGATTCAGCTGCAGGGTTACAGTGGTGGTGAGACAGGAAATCTGTGGATCTTATAGTGTATCTGCTCTGGTGGACTGGATTATGGACGGTATCTTGATCATGGGGGGTATTTGGTCTGGTGGCCGATATTATGTATTTGGTCTAGTTTCCTGGATCATAGGAGGACGCATCTGGTCTAGTGAACTAAATTAATACCAATTAAAGAAAATGTTTGGATAATTATTTTTGTCCAAACCTCTGTCAGTCTGACTCCCTTAAACTTTATTTTTACCAACATGCTCCTCGTGTAGTTCTGCTAAAGCTGCTTTATAACTTTCTCCTGTAGTTCTCCTTTCGCCCAGTCCTATTCTCAAATCAAATCAAAGGTTTTTTAAAAAGCACTTTTCATACATATAATATAGCTCAAAGTGCTTTACAATACATTAGAATATTAAAAACAATTCTGCATGCCAACAAATCCCCCACTCGCCTCGGCGCCATAATCACCACACGCATATTCTGGAATGCACTGTTAAGTAGATACAAACTGTAGTAGCTCGGTCTTAACTTTATAGGAGTCTTTTTTAAGATAAGAGCTGTCAATTTGGGTTGTCCAAGAAGAGTTTTCACGTTGATAAGAAACTATGCTGCACGAGAGATTTTCTGCATATTTTTTCTGCTCTTTTAAGACTTGTTGTGGTAAGCCTCCATGGGAACTAGACTGTTTTACCACTGAGATCAACTAGTAATGCTCTCCAAATTAAAAAATATCAGTGAAATAACACCTTAAATCCTAATGGAATTGAGAAGAAAGGGAAGAGTAAGCAGGGCAGGAGTGAGGCAGAGAGATAAACGGTGGACATTTAAAGTATTTCTTCCAAATGATGTAATGGGTGAACTTAGATAGCTAGCTAACAAAACTAACGAGCTCCAGGTGCTAACTGAACATAATGCATCTGTACACAAGTTTAGGACAGTCCATGCAGACCACAATAAATAACTCGGGGAGGAAACTAAGAGGAGATGGAGTTGCAGTACTTGTTAACCAGCGTTGGTGTCATCCTGGACATGCTACTGTTAAAGAGAAGATCTACACAAGATACATCAAACTGCTAGCTGAAAGAAGCCCACATGCTAGCAACATGAGCCCACAGCTTTCCTGTCCCACCTCTGATCTGTCACCCTGCACCGTTGTAAAGGACCTGAACACAACCTCTTCTCCCTCCACATCCGGACTTCCTGAAACTCCTCTCTGCCTCCACTGTCTGTCTCCTGTAAACAAGTCATAAAACAACTGATGAAACTGAACCAGAACAAGGCTGCAGGTCCAGATGGTGTCAGTCCCAAAGTTCACAAGACCTGCTCAAGACATCTGTGTCCAATTCTCCAGCACCTGTTCATCACCAGCCTGAGTGAGAAAAGAATTCTGGTGATGTGGAAAACATCCTGCCTTGTTTCAGCTAAAACCAAATGACAACAGAATTTGAATTTCCCTCTGGGATTAATAAAGTATTTTTCATTTAATGTAATTAATTTGATTTAATTTGTTTTAATTTCATACCACAAACATGGTAAAAAAAATGTTTTCACTATGCCCGCATACATTTGGCTAGGTACAGATAGACCAGCTGAGAAAGCATCATTAGAGTAGTGTGTGTCCTGACTGTGGGAATGACTAGGAGCCTGCTGCTGGGGGAGCGCAGGGTCTACGGGGGTTCATGGGGTAAAAGCAGTTCTGAAATATAAGAAGGCCCAAGGACATTAAAACACTTAAAAACTAGTAAAAAAAATGTCAAATCTATCCTAAAACACACAGGAAGCAAATGCAGTGATTTTAAAACTGGTGTAATGTACCCCCTTCCCCTGATCTTAGTCAGTACACGTGCTGCTGACTTTTCAGATTGAGATTCAGATAACCTTTATTTGTCCCACAGCGGGGAAATTGCAGCGCAACAGCAGCAAAGACACACAAAGACATTGTAATAATTGTAAACCAGAAATCTTTTTGGGAAGACCAGAGAGTTATTGAAAAAGAATGCATCAGCATCTCCGTGTTAGCCAGAGAGAGAAGGAAAATATTTTTTAAAGATGTTAAAAGCCTAATATGTGGGATAAAAATCAGCTCAGAGTAAAAAATAACGCCCAGGTTTCTTACTTGTGATTACTTGTGATATCAGTTATTGAGCAAGTGGAACAAATAAAAAATCCTGCAAAAACTAGAGTTTAATGTGAAATCAAGCTTCATGTCTGTGGAGGCCTACATTGCATTTGACAGATCCCAGTCATTCCCATATCTCTGTTTCATGCAAATGTAAGTCAATAAGCTTTTAGGCTTCAAGAGGGTTTAGCAACACTTAGCAGTGCACAGAAAAAAACAGGGAATGAAGATGAGAGACAGATGGACTGCTTCTGCTCAACAGGAAATGTTCTCCACAGGGCTTTTCCCCAAAGTAAAACAAACCATTTCATCATTTTTACATCAAGTGTGCATCAGAGGATAGTTTTCCGTAGTAACTGTTGTAAAGTTAATGTAGAATTCTGGTTAAAAAGAAAAAGCAACAGATTCTCCCCCAAAACAAATGTAATTGTTATCCTCCCTTTCATTTGGTTCTTCTCCATCCATCCATCCATCTTCTACCACTTATTCCCGAACAGGGTCGCGGGGGGGCTGGAGCCAATCCCAGCTACACAGGGCGAGAGGCAGGGTACACCCTGGACAGGTCGCCAGCCTATCACAGGGTCACACACATAGACAAACAACCACACACACTCACACCTATGGCCAATTTAGAGTCTCCAATCAGCCTAATCCCCAAGGTGCATGTCTTTGGACCGTGGGAGGAGAGAACCCGGTAACACGGGGAGAACATGCAAACTCCACACAGATAGGCCGCCGCCCGAGCCGGGGATCGAACTGGAAACCTGCTTGCTGTGAGGCTGCAGTGCTAACCACCTCGCCACCGTGCAGCCCTGGTTCTTCTCCATCCTAGCAAAAAGAATTCCTTTGAATGTAGTGTAATTCTGTTGGAATTAAACCACTGGTCTCCAGCACATGATAAATCTCCTAATCAGACAACCAACTCCAGTATACATCTGTCCTTGTCCTCTTATGTGCAAGAGATGGATGAAGGCATGTTTTATTTTATATACTCGCATGTCTCTTGTCTAATCCATGACAACCTATGTCATCATCATACATGTCAAGAAGTTCTGGTTTTCATAGTGTTCCCTGTAACACATAAGTGCACATTCCTCAGACATACAACATAAACTTTCATAGAAGTATTTCCTCCATGTACACAGGAACTGGCGCTCCTACATGCACTAAACATTTTAGAACATGAACACTACACTCTCCTGAGATGAAATGTTCATCCATCCATTTTCTAAACCACTTTATCCAATTCAGGTTTGCGGGTAGCTGGAGCCTATCCCAGCAGCCAGAGGCAGGGAACCCAACAGGGTTTCATGCTTGCATTGCAGACAGAAAGCCGGCATTTGAAAGCTGCTGTCTTCATCCTGCTACAAATTATGATTGCTGTGATCCTGCCAAGAGCCTGCTGGGCCCTGGGTTCCTCCTAATGCAACACAAAGGCATTGATGTTATGGACTGGCCCGCCGGTTCCACAGACCTGAAACCACTTGAGCACATCTGGGACATAATGTCTCGTTCCATCCACCAACGCCAAGTTGCACCACACTGTCCAGAAGTTGGTGGATGTGTATACATGGGTCTGGTCTGTTGTACGTACCACTGATCCACTTTGCATTTGGATCATGTATTTGGAAGTTTCTTTGAAAGAGATCATCCAGAGTCAGCTGTGATCCAGACGGTTTGCCTCCAGTATCTATAAGAAGAAATAAGTTATCTTCAATTACTGTTTCATGGAATCAGAGCAAAGTGGAGGTTTAGCAGTATATGTGATGTGAACAAATACAGATGTGCTCATATCACAAAGTCTTCCTTTGTTTTAACTCACTAGGTAATTGGTACTCTAACACAGTCTTCTAAGCCCACTGTCCTGCAGACTGTCAATGCTTCCCTGCTTCAACACCTGTGCACAGCCAATAAGGGATCCATTTGTTCTGAATCAGATGTCTTTCAGCAGAGAAACATTTAAAACCTACAGGATTGTGGGTTTTGAGCACCAGTGGCCTCATTGAAAACCACAGCAGTTACATTAAACTTACTACGGAACAGTGATTGAAAGTAAAACAGGCTTACTTTGTTCTCAAATATAATGTGTTAATAACATTTCCTGACAGTTTTCTGAGAAGGGTTTTGATATTTCCACGGGAGTGGTGACTGACATTCATTCATGGAAAAAGTGAATTTAAAAGGCTCTTTCAGTGCATATGCTCATGCTCTCGTTGTAGCTACAAAGATAAAGTGTTATGATTGGATCAAAGTTTCCTTTTTGAAACAACGATGGCTGTTGCAGAGACTTTGCTGCCTTAAGGACTCATGGAACTACAATCTGTTTATTTGCTCTTGGCAAAAATGTTGTGCAGTCATGAAGAACAATTCACATCCATCTTATTTTGACTCTTAGTTTTGTGAATGCCATCATTAGAGTTCCTTGCTTCCCTGATTATGTGCTAAACTCTGCCAAGTAAACCTGAGTAAGAACAGGCAGGAAATTCTAGTACTTTAATTTCTACAATAAGTGCACATAAAACTTCCATTTTGTGTGTTTATACAATATTCCTTTGGCTTTTCCAAAATACTGAGATTCTCTTTATTTGACAGAAGGTGCAAGACTTGGACTGAAAGCCTTTTTTATCTGGTGAATGTGCTGCATCCTTACACACCACAACGTGCACTCAAATCAGCTGACCAGATGCTTTTAACTGTCCCTAAGCCAGAGAACAAATCTAGAGGAGACAGATGTTTTCAGTCATAGCTCCAAAAATTGGGAATGATCTCTCTTTGCTAGTCAAACAGGCAACCTCCCTGCTGTTTTTTAATGTCGTTTAAAAACTCACCTTTATTCTTTGGCTTTTAGGCAGGAATGAGTTGTCATATGTGTCTGTGTTTTTAGCTGTATTATATTTTTTTTTGTGAAGATGTATGTTTTTTGTTGTTATTGTACAGCATTTTGGTTTAGAAATAAAAATTGTACGGTATGGTATGTCTGTGACTTGTTCTGTGTCAATGCAGCATCTATAAGCAGCTTTTATGCATTCAGTTAGTGTCAACCTATATGCGTTCAGGTTGTACTTAAACAACTTTTCTGGAACCCCAGTGATAGTGTTTCCCTGTGAACCATAAACTTGAATATCATTAGGTCAGTTTGATGAGTTGGCAAAAACAAATACACACAAAAAAGAAGGGACACCACTGAAGATGTCAGTGAACACTAAAAAAGCCCATACAGAATCTGAAGATGCCCCTACCCCATGCCCCTTGAAATGTTTATAGTGCTATATGTGTGTAAAGTGGGAGAAATCGCTTTATAGAGCCCATAGAAAAACAGAAAAGATCCTGTATAATTAAGGACAAAATGCCAGTTTCCAAATTACTCATCTTCTAGATTTTAATTAGTCTAAAAAACTACACAATTCCTTAAATCTTAAACTTTATATAAATTGCTAAATAATACGATGGGAGCCTCACCCTTGGACAGTAGAACAATAGAAAGTCCAATTAATGACAGTACGACCAAAATAACCAGCAGAGAGATACCAATGCCCTTCCAGTTCCTGTCTGGTCCAATGGGTCCGATGTCCTGTTACAGAAGACAAATAGTTTATGTTAGTATCTCTTAGTTAATTTAAATATTGAATACTGATAAGATCAGCTATAGCTTTGAAGGCACAGAGGTGGGCTCAGATTTGGGGAACCCAGATTCCCTGGCGTGCCAGCAGAGATGAAACACAGTGGACCTTTCTTATTATTACTAGTACTATTTGTTGTTGTTATTAATAAAAGTAATTTATTAGATTTATATTGCATTTTTTAAGGTACCCAAAGTACTTTAAATTGGAAGCATTATTTATTCCTTGTCGTTCATACATGGTGACTGTATTTGAACATTTTGTGTATGTTCAGGTGTCTTGAGTCCACAGTTCTTTTTTGAGCTGCTTTTTACGTGTGAAATAGTACTACAGTCTAAGCTTATGATGCACAAGTCCAGTCCTCGAGATTTGCTATCTTGCAATGTTTAAATGCATCCTTCTCCAGCACACCTGAATTAAATGAATGGCTCATTAGCAGGCCTTTGCAGAGCTGAACGACACATGCAATAGGAATTTCCTGCCTAGTCCACTCATAGCCGGGTTTTTGTAAAGCTGCATATCTTACCCCCACCGGAGGATATCCACGTGACGTTATCATTTTTTTTGTCGAGAACAGTGACGCTTTCACACCAAAAACCACACTTATAAATGTCCACGTGCAGATGTATAAATGGAGGTTATGAAAATCTTCCCTTTGGTCTGAGATTTTTTTAAAAGAATAGTTTTTGATGTGGTAAATCTGTCTTTTGGTGTAGATGACAGTCAAAGAAAATCAAAGAAAAATATCTTAGTTTTGCGAGATATTCACAGCTTTACACCCCCACCCATCCACATACACCCCTCTTCGAACCACCCAATCATCTACTTCCTTCCTATTCCCCTATCTTCTTACTGACAGCCTTCACCTCCAACATCACCCCTTCAGTTCCTCATGTTTTACCCACAGCCTGCTTCATTTCTCCATCGCCTACATACCCCTTGTGAAACGACCCCAGTAGGCAAAAAAGTAAGAAGACCCAGAGCCGGGTCCTCACCACCACCCCAGCCCACCTCCACTATTCCATGAAAACACCCCCAGACACAGCAAACCCAGCACCCTTCAGGGCCAGCTACACCTCCCCCCAGTTATCCCAGTCCAAACCCCAAGTCTGTGGGGTCTCTAACCTCTCACCCTGCCTGTACCCTGCCCCTGGCAGCACCCAGGAAATAGGGGTGTGAGGAATAAATGATAAAGGAGGGCTGTTGGGAAACATTGGTTTAGGGAACAGAGTTACGGTATAATTTATTATTTACTAATCTGAAATGACAGTCAACTCACTCTGGAGCAGGACCACTGCGGTCATTTGAGCCACTAGAAAATGTCAACTTTATTTATACAGCACGTTTATAAAGCCAAAGGGCTTAACAAAGAAATATAAACAGGTCCCAAGGGGACGACCTGGCTCGAATTTGGATTTATGGTTTCCCCACCAGGTGGCGCTTTATGCACGAAAACTCAAATTTTTGGCTAAATCTCTGGAACTATTTCTCTCATTGACCTAAAATCAAGTGCAAAGGAAAGCTCATGACCTCAGGATGCAACCTGTCCTGATGTCATACCGGGCTGATTCAAAGGTTTGGCACCAGGTGCTGCTTTATGACTGAACATGTGCGGCTTTAAACTATTGCATTTTGTCTATTCGAGGATTGGGGATTAAGAGGATTGGAGGCATTTGGAGATATAACCGTAGCCATCGCTTCCATTGTTGTTATTTCAGATGTTAAGGTGTAGAAAAAAAAGTCTTTCTCTATGCTGCTTGCACAGACACTGCTGCATGAGAAAAGAGAGTTCCCCCAAAGTCAGCCTCTTGAATTGGTTTATGTATTCGGCTCTGTATTTCACCGATAGACTCTTTGGCCTTGACACTTGATCAAAAACATGCAACGAGACATGGTCTTGATGTGTATAAATATATATATATA
>JBAMHX010029953.1:0-12302 GCA_037177515.1 Pseudomugil tenellus
CAACAAAACAAAAGAGATGATTGTTGACTTCAGGAGGAACAAGAACACACACAGGACTGTTTCCATCCTGGGAGAGGAAGTGGAGGTGGTGAAGGAATACAAGTACCTGGGAGTTCAGCTGGACAACAGACTTTAGTGGAAAAGCAACACTGAGAACATCTACAAGAAAGGTCAGATCAAATCAGAGATTTTTTAACGTCTGCACCAAAATCTTGCACATATTCTACAAGTCTGTTGTTGAAAGTGAAATCAACTTTGCAGTTATCTGCTGGGGCAGCAGCATCAGAACCAGAGACTTGAAAAAAAATCAACAAACTGATCAAGAAAGCTGGTTCTATGATCGGAGTAACTCTGAATGTGCACAAGCTGATGAAGATGATGGAGGATTCTTCACACCCTCTCCATAACACAGTGATCAAACAACAGAGTGTGTTCCGTGAGAGTCTTGTACAGGTTCGATGCAGGACTGAGAGGTACAGAAGATCATTACTTCCAGGAGCCATCGGCATCAAGAACAAGACCATTTGATTGTTGTTTTCTTTTATTATTATTGTTACAAAAAAGCTACTATAATTTGAATTTCCATGAAAAGGGATAAATAAAGTATTTTTCATTCATTTCATTTTCATTTATTAATTCCTTGTAACATCTTTTTTGGTGGTGTTTTTGCTGTAAGGTGACCTTGAGTGAAAGAAAGGCGCTTATAAATAAAATGTATTATTATTATTATTATTATTATTATTATTATTATTATTATTATTAATATTATTATTATTATTATTATTATTATTATTATTATTATAGTGAAACCTCTCATACATGATAGTAAAAACATTCACACATTATAGTAAAACTTCTCATACAATATACTGAAAATATCTCTAATATACTATACTGAAATATCCTCTTATATCCACCACTTTCCGAGCAAAACACTGGAGGCCGCCATGACACCTTTTCTCCCCTGTTCGGGACTTCACTTCCAGTCCTCACTAAATGCATGGAAAACAGCATATTTTAGAAGGGTGATTTAATTTGATATATTCATGGAAATGTCTTCTGGGATGACCTGTGCTGTTGTTGGACAACAGAGAGATGAGGTGATTTCACAACAAGTTGCAGCACTAAAGGTAAAATACCCACCAAGAGGATCTTCTGCTCTTATTATTTCGTTGATCATAAACCGACAGAACTGCATCCAGAATGAGAAATTTATCTGAGCTACAAACGATCACCCGCAAATTAGAAGCGAAGGCCAACTAGATAGGATGACACCTGCTTCCACCGGCAGCACAAAGAGCCTGTAAGTATTGTGTTGTTTTGTGACATTGAGAAAGCGGCTTTCGGAGACAGCATGAGAACCGTGTGGAGAGAAGTATGGCGCAGTGAAGTGAAGTAAATGAACAAGGACCAACAGCTTAATAAAAAGGAAGAAATTGGCTACGAAACCATAAAAACTCTGCAGCAGTATCCTATTAACATTGGATCCCTGCCAGAAACACAGACTTTTTGGCAGCTTGCCAAAGTAAATATCGAGCCGCTGCAGGCAGCAGCGGAGGCTGTAGCTAGCTGTCACATCGACTAGCTAATGAAACTAAAGGGAGTTTAAAAAGATTCCAGTGAAATAGAAAATGGAGCTAGGACACAGCAGCAAAAATAGACCCAAAAGGAACCCACATTTTTAACATCATGAATCTTGATAGCGGTGAATGGAGCTAAACAAACCGGCAACCTGAACTGTCATCTAGCCATTCTGTTAGAGTAGACGGATGGGACAATAATCTCTCCATTCAGTCTTTTTTTTATTTAAATGCAACCCGTGTATTCATCTTTGAGATTTGGCCATTGTTCGAGTAATGAAAATGTTATTTTTAAGTTTTTTCTGAAGCAGTATTACCTTTTAAAACAGTACTACTTTATCATTATTGCTAATGTAGCCGGAAGAGCGAAACAAATTTCGGCATAATTTTACACAATGGATTATGGGTACAGGGGTCTGCCAAGAAAGTGGTGGATACAACCCTGAAAACCTCTCATACAACATACTAAAACCCTCTCACATAACATACTGAAACCCTCTCATACAACATACTAAAACCCTCTCATATAACGTACTCAAATCCTCTCATATTAGATACTTGTAACGATATCCCACCCTCAAAAGACTTTGAGGAACTATTTTTTTCTAACTTGTCTTGTTCAGCATTAAAAAAGGCAGATAATGTGGATCTGTCTGTTGTGTCTTGCTGAACAACTTTGCTTTGTAAAGAGGAACTATATGTCTATATGAATATACAATGCTCCTATTGATGATCTGAATTCTTTATTATGTTTAGTTCCATCATTGTTCGTCAAGATTTAATGCGCTGCTGGACATGACTGGAGGGGACAGAAAAAGAAATAGAAGACAGTAGAAAGGGATAGAGAAAACAAACAACACAGAAAGAAGAGACGGAGATACACACCACAAAAGAGAAGCACAATCCAATCATACATACACATACATATATACACACATATACACAGAATAAAAATTTGAGGCCTATACATACATAGGAAAGATTGGTGCTAGCAGTGTTGTGATGCAAAACATACAAAGTAAAAAAGTGCTCACACGAAACTGAACATGCTCAGGTACCCCCCTATACTCAGAAGGTCATAGACAGGCCAGGACCACATGACCAGGACAAATGGCAGACAGTCCAGAACAAGGACCCCAGCCACCCCACCCCATGACCTGCCCACCGTCCACCCAGGAGGCGGGATAGGGTGGTCCCGGCCAGAGCCTCCGTAGCCCGGGGGAACAAACCCCGGCGGGCCCAGGCCGGTAATCGCAGACACTGCCTGGTGCCTGGGGCGCCCAGAGCAGGCAGGGCAAAGGGCGCAGGGCCCTAAGAACCCAGACCCCCCTACCTGCAAAGGCTGAGGACCCAACTAATGCCAGTGGATGTCCTGGGCCCCAAGCCAGCTACCAGACAGGAGCCAGCCCATCCCCCGGCACACCATATGCCCCCTAGGAACCAGCCCCCCCATTCACACACATACACCAATCCACACAGATCCAACCCTCGCCCCTCCTAACCCACAGACAACACACATCTATACTCACACACAATGCACCTTTCCGCCACTCCACACACACCCCCATACACAGTCACACCCATACAGTGACCCATCTACACCAACCCCTCCTCCCTTCTCCACCCAGCATCCCCCACCCCACGTATCCTCACTCTGTTAATCCTCCCTGTCACTCCCTCCAAAAAGGCAGACATTCCCATTCATCCACACATCCCTCCCCCTATGCACCCCTACCCCCCGGCGGGCAAGAGGACAAGAAGGCCAAAAGAAAACACACACACTCACACGGACAGTAAGGCCAGTACCCTGCAGGGTCCACATCGGCCTCCACCAGCCAAGCCAGCCCGAGCTCCAGGTGGATGGGAAACAGCCCGCCTCGATCGAGGCCCAAGCAAGACTGGCCCAGGGAATGGGGGTGTAAAAATGATCTTGTCACTACCCACTCGCCCCACCCATTAAAGATTGTGAAGTGGGCTGTCTGTAGCTAAAATTGAGGGGCATGGACCACTGCTGGAGGCAGGGCAACCTAAGTAGCCTCGCCCATCATACATTCCATTGTGCACCTTCAAGAACTGTATGTTTGCTATCTGTAGTAGTTGTGTTTATGTATAAGTGTGATTAAAACTAAGAGGCAATTGGATACCGAGTGCAGCAAAAAGGGCCACCCTAATGGTCCCCATTACCACACCCAGCAGGCATAACCACCCACCTTGTCCCTACTTGTGTGTGTGCTGGTGAGTGGGAAGAATGAGCAGTCCAAGGAGGTAAGACCCGAGGGAGCATACTCCCCTCTGGAATGAGAGCCACTATCAGGCCTAGACACCTTACATTCCCCAGGGGCTCTGCCATAGGCCACGCCGGACGCATCTGCCCCCACCACTAGAGCCCATGGCCATCTCCACCGGGGAGCCGCTAGCAGACCCAGAGGGCACCCATCCATCATGGATGAATACTTCATGTTGTGAAGTTAGTACATCAAATGGTAAAAACTTTCCATTTTCTATTATATTTTCTGTTTTATTCCACTATTTTTCCATTGAGGAAAGTTTATCATCTTTTTATTTTGCAGAATGCCAGGGTTGTTCCAGATGGGTGTGAATTTACATGAAATAAGTGCAGACTTAGTTAGTTTCAGAAATTCCCACAAAGGCATTAAGGAGGAACTGATGTTAATACTTTTAAAACACTTATATCGTTTAATGGTTGAGCTGATGAATGGCAAGTCAGAGATGATCAAATCCTCACACATTTCTTGCTTTACATTTAGCCATAGATCATCCAGATAACTTGATTTGAGCCATTTGGAGGTGTATTGCAGTCTGTTAGATATGAAATAATGATTACAGTTTGGCATGTCTAATCCACCTCTGTCTTTAGTCTGTTGTAACGTTTTAAGACTTCTATGTCATGGCTTGTTTAGAATCATCATTTTAATTGTGAGGATTTAGCATGTGTCATGGTTTTCATGATGAGAACTTTACAAAATTGCAATTGAAAATTAAAGTTTGATCCGATGGATTTAGAGAGTTGGTGGAAGAAGACAGCAAACATTCCACCACAGCAAAGAAATCTGACAGCATCTCAAAGGAACGCATTACACATTCAACGAATGGGTGTGTTTTTGGTTTCTGTATATACAGTGTGCTCAGAGTTTGCGGGAGGCACAAGCTGCACATGAGTGCAGTCAATTGCTCCTATAACACCAGCTACCTAAAAAAAAAACCTTGTTTTGTCCTATTCAAAAGATCTCGAGTGCGTGGAAATCTAATAAACCTCGCCATCCGGCGTAACATTGCATTTAGGAATGACTGCTGGAATTACCCAGATACCAAAAACTCTAGCCTTGCCAGGAGTTTAATTATTGCAGGTATGCATGACTCCTTCTTGTGTCTGGCTCCAAATCTGCGCTGGGTTACTCCAACAGCTCCAAAACAGCAAAGCTGGATAGGCGATATGTTTTAGTGATTAGTTCCTCTCTCAATCCAAACATGTTAACAGGAGGAGGAAATATGCATTCTCTAGGTCATCTTTGATTATTTCGATGGCTTTGCATTGCAACAATCACTGCAGCCATGTGTGCGCAATTATGCATTGCCCCCTTTTGCACGCCCTTTTAATACGTATTAAATATAGACACAGTTTCTATCAGCAAAATTACTTTCAGGTTTAATAAATCGCTTTCGTGTGCTAAAATCATATATTTTAATGTTCTCCTCCCACTCCACGCAAAATTGCGTGTAAACGCCCCAATTTACATAGTCATTGAGGCAAACGTACTAACTCGAGGAGGATGCGCCATTTTACACCTTTGGAAGACGCAAACCCTTTTAGCAGATCAGTTTGTACTTTTTTAGCAGTGCAGTGGGTTTGCACGCGTTTTAGTACACGCAAACCTTTAGCAAATCTGGTTTTCAGGGATTCTGGAGCAGTCATAGGAAGATCCTGAGATGACAGTGAAAAACGTAATCAAAACACAGCTGAAACTCCCGGAGCAATCTGTTTAGAGTATCGGGTTCCAGAGAGTATACCGCCTAGGAGGTAAGAGACATGGCTCCACAAGACCAAGACTATTGGTAGCGAAGTTTGTTAACTTCAAACAGAAAGAGCAGGTTAAGAGTCAGGGACAAGAGTTGAAGGGTAAACACTACAGCGTCAATAGCTAGTTCCCTCCGGAGGTTTTATCTCGTTGTAAAGTGCTGTTTACCTTCAGGAAAAAAGCCATCGGTGAAGGGTCCCGAGTGGTCATCGCGGTGGATAAATTATTTATTAATGATCAACTGTATCGACATCCAGATTCAACAGCATGACTCTACTGATTATGTATTATTTATTTTTAATCATTCATCTGACAGACTTTTTTTTAACTTAAATGTGTTAATGGAATATTGTGTTTATGTATGTGTACGTATATGTTCATGTATGTAGGAAGGTATTTTGTATGAATTTATATAGATGGTCTTATATAAATGTATGTATATGCTCATATGTGTATGTATGTTATCTTTTATGTATGTGGTCCTGAATGTATGAATGTGATCTTGTACGTATGTGGCTTATGTGTGTACATATGTAGTCTATATATGCCAGAAAAGATCATTTAACATAATCCACCGTCCGTCTTCACTCCACTGCTCACCAATGAGTTTTTACGATTATCCTTTTTTGTCACATTATCACTACTCACTTTTTTCTTTTTCACTCTTTCACAGCTAACTGTAGCCTCACCTATAATATAAATATCACCTGTAACTTTATTCCAACCCACAGCGCACAGAAACACTCAATCACCAGGCGCAGCTTGCTGACCCACATAAGAATTTTACAAGGTGCAAACAAATATCCACCATCAGGGTACGAGGAAAGCACATATGAGGTCATTTGATTCGCAGAGGTTTGATCCATATTCACGTATACACATACGTATCACATATACATGTACGCAAATACGCCGTGGGACACACAGAGACACACGTTTTTGTAATATGCATATAGGACATATCTCTGGTGTCGAATCATGAACAAAAAAAAATTTGTAACATGGAAACATGGAACATGTGTGGAGCTGGCACAGGGAAAAAGAGGTAAAAAATGTTCAGTCGACTACAGGAACTATAGGCAGACATTGTCTTATTACAGGAAACTCATTTAACACAATTAACAGTAAATTTTCTTCCAACAGCATGGTTTCCACATGTATACTCAGCTTGTTACAACTCCAGGCAGAGAGGAGTTGCTATTCTTATTAATAAAAGACTAAAATTTGACATCACTAATACAGTATCAGATCTGGAAGGCAAATTTATAATAATTATATTATCTACTCAAAATACTAAGTTATATATTGCAAATGTTTATGGTCTAAATGTTGATGATGCCTCCTTTTTTCACTCTCTCTTCACTTCACTCTAGAGTCACTCAGATAACACATTAATCATTGGGGATGATATCAACATAATCTCTAGTGCAGGGGCAGACAGACATAGTACTAAAGGAATTTATCGAATCTGGCAATCCTCAGAAATTCTAAAACAATACATGAAGGATTTTGGTCTTTGCAATGCATGGCACTCTCACCATCCCACACTAAGAGAATACACCTTCTTTTCTTCAGTCCACCATTCCTATTCTAGATTCGATTATTTTCTAACTAGCAGCTTGTTGCTGAATGACATTTCAGAGATAAAAATCCATCCCATAACCATCAGTGATCATGCACCAGTATCATTCAATCTGAAAAGTAAGAATAACAAACCAGCTACTAGAAACTGGAGTTTTAATACATCCTTACTTAAAGATCCCGAGTTTATTGAGTATTTCAAAAAAGAATGGTCCGTATATCTAGAAAACAACAACCTGCCAGAAACTTCAGCATGCGTTCTTTGGGAAGCAGAAAAAGCAGTGATGAGAGGAAGACAAAGAAAAAAGAAGGAAACCTTGAGAATTTCAGAGCTAGAACTTAAAATTAAATCATTGGAGGAAGCTTATCCTGTCTCCCCCGAAGAACACACACTGAATGATATAAGGAAAGCTAAACTAGAACTTAATGAAATAATAGATAAAAAACACAATTCCTAGTGCGAAGACTTCACTTTGAAAGACTTCACTTTGAACATGGTAACAAATCTGGAAAGTTCCTGGCCAATCAACTAAAAATTAACAAGGAGAAAACAACAATCTCATCTGTAAAAGATGTTGATGGAAATATCAGCCACGATACTGACAAGATAAATAATGATTTGGATCATCTTTCATAGACTGGATAAAATATTATTATTATTATGTATTATTATTATTATTATTATAACAACCCAAATGCATGTGTGATGTGTGATGCATGTTTAAACATTATTTCATATCTAACAGACTGCAATACATCTCCAAATGACAAACCAAGTTATCTGGATAATCCATGGCTAGATGTAGAGCAAGCAATGTGTGAGGTTTGATTATCTCTAACTTGCCATTGATAATCTCAACAGATACAAGTGTTTTAAAAGTATTATCATCAGCTCCTCCTTAATGGCTTGGTGGGAATTTCTGAAACTAAGTCTGCACTTATTCCATGTAAACTCACACCCATCTGGAACAACCCTGACATACTGCAAAATAAAAAGATGATAAATAATGGAAAAATAGTAGAATAAAACAGTTAGAAAATATAATAGAAATGGAAACTTTTTACCAATTTATGTACTAACTTCACAACATGAAATCAGCAACACCAAACACTCAGAATGCCACCAACTTAAATCTATTATGAGTAAAAAATACACTCCTAATCAATTAAGCTTGCAGCTACCTACCAAGACAGCAGAAGTTTTAAATCTTAATGCACCAAAACCATTATCAAAATTATATAGATTATTATCTAACCTAGATGATTCCATTTATCTCCAAATTTCAAAATGGGAAACAGATTTATCCAGAAACTTTAATGAAAACGAATGGATATAAATTTGTTTAAACACATTTAAAATGACAAAAAATTTATATATCCAATTAATTCAATTCAAAATTTTGCATAGATATCATTATACATGACATAGGATTTTCAGGACGGGTCTGTCAAATATCTGTTCATATTGCACTAAGAAACACAGATGACAGCTACCTTCATGCATTGTGATCTTGTTCACCTGTTCACAGATTCTGGCTTTATGTATGTAAAGACTTATCACCCTGGTGTAAATGTAATATCCCAACAAGACCCGCGTTATGCCTTCTGGCTGAACTGGGTGAAATTAGCACACGATTTATCTGTGCAAACTTAATCTTCACTATCTTATGTATGTAAGAAAACTATTTTTTTAAATTGGAAACTAAAAAGAATCTCTACATCCAGCAGATTAGAAATCTCTTATTAGACCACGTCAGTATTGGTTTGAAGAGTTTGCCTCTTCAAAGGACCAATTATTTCCCT
The DNA here is from genome assembly GCA_037177515.1 of Pseudomugil tenellus. Lineage (NCBI taxonomy): Eukaryota > Metazoa > Chordata > Actinopteri > Atheriniformes > Pseudomugilidae > Pseudomugil > Pseudomugil tenellus. Next base: position 9,002 of record JBAMHX010029953.1, read on the forward strand.
CCCTCTGGTCCCCTGTGATTACCTCCATCACTTAGTCCTAGTGGAGGAGTATAACCTCCTCACTCTGGGGTTTGAGGGTTGGTTTGAGGTGGGGGTCTTGGCCGCCTTGCCACAAGCGCAGCTCTCTGTCTACTCCGGGTGGTGGGGCAGTGGTTGGGGCCGCCCTGTGGTGGTGGGGCCTGGCTGCTGTTGAGGGCTTGGGCGGTGGTCGTCGGGCCCGTGACGGGTGTCCGGTGTGCTCATGGTGGGTTGGGAGGGAATCCCGGGCTCTGGGGCCTGGAGGTGCGTTCTCCTCCCTTGGGGGTTGGGGTGTCGGCCGGCGCCAGGCGGGGTTTCTGGGCTGGCCTGGTCTACTGCTTGGACGGATGGCTTGTGGGCAGATTTGTGTGAGTGTGTGTTAGGGTTGTGTATGTAGGTTGGTGGGTACGTATTGGAAGGGACATGTCTTTTGGGGATGGTTGTGTGTCTGTATGTATGGAGGGGTTAGGTGTGGTTGGGGCTTGAGGAATGGGAGAGTGCAATGGGGTTCTAATGCATGTGTGTGGGGGCTGCAAGCGTGTGTATACGGGACAATGGGTTGGTGGGAGGGACTGTGGAGCCCCCTTGGTGGGCCTAGGGGGGTGTGCCGGAGGTCTTCATCTGCCGCCCGCACATGTGGTGGAGGGGTGCCCTCTGGGCCTGCTGGTGGCTTCCCGGTAGAGGTTACTGCGGGCTCTGGTGGTGGGGACAGTTGCGTCTGGTGTGGCCTGCTGCCGGTGGCCCTGGGGAATGGAAGGTGCCTACTGCCGACAGCGGCTCACATTCCAGAGGGAAATGTCTTACATCCTTGGGCTCCTCACTCTTCCCACTCACCAGCACACACATAAGTAGGGACATTGGGGGCAGTTATGCTTGCTGAGTGTGGTAATGTGGACCATTAGGGGGGCCCTTTTCACTGCACTCGGTATCCGACCGCCTCTCAGTTTTAATCGCATATATACTTTAACACAACTACTCACTGATTTCAAACATGCATATCTTGAGGGGCAGAGCATTGAATGTGTGGTGGGCGGGGTTACTTAGATGGCCCTGCCCCCAGCATGGTGTCGTCCTTGCCCCTCAATTTTAACTGCAGACTGTGTGTGTGTGTGTCCCGGCGTGGTGGTGGGGGGGGGCGTTGTCTTTTGGCCTTCTCATCAAGTGGGTGGTTGGGTGGGTGGAGAAAATCAGGAGGTAAGGTGTGGGTATAAGGATACACAGCTGGTACACTGGTCTCACTTCCAGTTGAGCGGACGCTGGCGCGACTAGCTCCCGCTGCTCTTTGGTCATTTTAATCCTGATTTCCTTTTTAACTCCACTGGATTCTATACTGAATTTATTGAACGACACACCGCTACACTCCAGTAACATTTAGCTGATCACCTATACTGTTGGACTCACCAATCACCCAGGTTCGCAGGATCTAACTGGGTGCCAACAACTGCCTTTTCAACAGCTCCAGTAGCTAACCTACAGCTAACTATTTACCTTACCTTCAGCTCTGGAGGGATCTACCTATGCTCGGTGCTTGCCTGGGTTTTCCAATCATCCTTCCATCTCCCTGTGTTTGGAATCCTCCAGTACTCCGTGACAGAGATCTTCAGACTTCCTTCCCAGCAGGCTGGAACACCACCATCTGTGTTTCACCTCCATCCTGACCTGGCTGTCTTTCCCCGGCGGAGAACCATTCACTGGGGTTCCCCTCGGAACTTCCACTCGGACAACTCCAAACAGATAAAGTCCATTTGGTCCACATCCAGGCGCCCTCATCGGAACACCAGTCGGGCTGCTTATCACAGCGTGCTAGCCCACCTAGCTAGGTTGGCTAGCACTACTACCAACTCTGACACCACCGTAAACTTCAGCCTACTAAAAATCTGCTCACTAATTGACAAGGAACATCTCGTCCAGGATCTTCTCGTCGACCGTGAGTTGGATTTTTTATGTTTGACTGAAACTTGGCAGCAGCCAAATGACTTCGCCTGTCTGAATGGAGCTAACCCGCCTGGGTTTGTTTACTTTTGTAAACCATGTGACTCTGGCCGTGGAAGTCATCTCGCGCTGTTTGCCTGTGAGAAGTGGAGAGTCTCACAGGTCTCTGCCCCTTCCACCCCCTCATTTGAGTCCATGGTCCTAATGCTGCCTGGTCCTGTCCCTACGTTCATTGCTGCAGTTTACCGTCCACCCATGCAAAATAAGTATTTTTTTTTTAGTTAATTTCTGCATATCTGGCTGATCTCTCCTAAAAGTCACCCAACATATTAATTCTCTCTGATTTTAATCTATATGGACAATGTAAATAATATTCTCACCAGGGATTTTATGTCTTGTCTTAACAGTGTTGTGAAATTTTCTGGTTCCATATTGTTATGGCGTACTATATACGTAATATATCCTTGTGTCTGGTACAGTTCTATCTGGGAACACTATGATCATACAAACAAGAATATAATTTCATAGATGTTATGTCTCTAGCAATGTGCCAGCTGTAAACTGATGTCTCTTTGGTACACAGATCAGAAGCTTACAGACTTCTGACCTGAACAGATCTCTGTCCAACCTTCTCCATTGTTTCAACTTTGTATTTTACCCTTTGTTCTTATAATTTTTGCGCTTAGTTGTGATCAATATTTGATCAAGATTGTTGCACTTAGTTGTGATCAATAGGAAATTATACTAACTTGAGAAATTTGTTTTAGCTCTTTGCAGAAGCTCAGATCAAATTAACATAGGGGAAAAAATAGTGCACCTAGCACAGCAGGCAACACCTGTGCCCAAATACACTACAGCAGTTCGACTGCACTTATCTATGATGTCCTAATATTGTTGCATGTCTGAATAGCCCTCTCTGGGTAAAGTGCAGGTGGTAAATGTCCAGATAGTAGCTTATAAAGCATTTGAAGTCCTGCATATTGCGGTTCATGCTGGTGAAATAAAGGTTTCATTAAACATTACATCACATTACAAAAATTTAACAGAAGCTTTTTAAACTTCTGTGGTACTTCATGCAACATGTTTTCCATACCTGGAGGTGGTATTGGACATCCAGTGACACCTGTCAAACAAACCATAAAACGGAAATCGTCTCATATATTTTTGTTTTAGAAAAAGACCAAAACTTCAGTCATAATCATGAAATCATTTACAAATATACTTCATAAAAATTTCCCAGATGATTCCAAACAGCATTGAGTGGGAAGAAAGGTTTTTTTTTAACCTTTTATGACTCCACCACAAATAGTAAATGTCAATATTTACTTGAGGCTGGTTGACAGAACTGTCC
>JBAMHX010029954.1:0-12291 GCA_037177515.1 Pseudomugil tenellus
TATAATCTCCCACCACTGTCAGGTCAGTCACATGCACATTGCAGTCTTGTGCGAAGCAGCTTGTGTAAGTGGAGACAAGGCAATAGCATGTCTACTGTATTAACAATCTGTACAAATCAGTACCTGCTGCAGTACCAGGTGCAGCTTTGCTGCACGTAATGCCACTTATTTCTGACATTGACCTGTTTCTGTTTAACCTGTTTACCTGTGGATTGTTGTTTCCAGTCTTCTTTTACCTCTGATGCTGCTTTGTACAAATTCATTACAGGCATCAAATCAAATTGAGTGAATATTTGAAGAAAAAAAGTTTATTTTTCAGTTTGAACATTAAACACCCCTTTTTGTAGTGTATTCAGTTGAATACAGGTTAAAAGGAATTTGCAAATCATTGTTTTTACTTTTTTTACACATCTCAACTTCACTGGAATTGTGGCTTTATATTTCCCAACTAAGATGTTGACATAGATCAACATTGGCTATTACAGTTCTTTTTTCAGTCCTTTTGTTTCGATTAATGTGTTAAATCCTCAGAATGCTTTTTGTATCTATTTTTCAATGTCATATATGAACACCAGTGTAATGAACAACATAGTAAATAACCTTGCAGTGCTCAGTGCTTTCTTCGAGAGAGCTTTTGGAAAACAGTAGATCATATAGAGGTTAACTAACACAGACTGACAGCAGCATGTATGAGACAGCATTGTGTAGCTTTAAGGCATAAAAGACATTAGGTACACGACTTAAAAGCTTTGTCAACACTGTATCAACACTGTCTTTTTTGTCAAAGGTTGCTTAACATCAAAGCTAAAGTTTCTGAGATCTGAAAGATGAACAACTATTTTCACTAGAGACTGCTGAGCAAATAGGACTGGTTGAAAGTTCCATGTGAAGGGTGTTGTGTTTTACATCGGTCTTTGTAGCACTTGAGCCATTATTGGAAAAAAACTAACTAATGTTTCTGTCTCTGTAAAATTATAGCCATCACTAATGGGAGCATGCCTTGTAATATCTCAACCCAACACATTTAGTCAAGTCATAAATTTCCTCTTCCATGACTGAAGTTAAACAGACAGGAGGATAAAATATTGATTTCAATTAAAATCCCTTCTTTTGTTGTTTAATTAAGTCTTTTTTATGTAATTGTGAAACAATGAATTGTAAATGGTGCAGACAAAAACAACCACTGAATTTTGTCTTTGAAGATCATAAAATACTCATTATACTTAGATCAAAAGAGCTGCAATCTGTAATTGCATTTGACGGGATACACAAAATCATCAATGGTGGCTATTATGAGCTAATGTGTTTCTGTGAATGTTGTTATTGTGCTGCACAAAATGAGATTAGACGAGACATTATGAATATTACTAGTTTGTGATGCCGTTATTGTATGTTGAAAACATGAACAACATAGTATTTTAATGTATTACCACTTGATAGTGGGTTTTACTTTTTTAAATATACTGATATCTAAAGAAGATGGACCTACTGATATTTAATTGTCACTTATAATTATAATAATGTGATTATTCTACTAAAATTGCGATGCACTGTCTCTGTCGGACAGAGCTGGCTGTACAGACACAAAAGAACGAGTGGGTCGGACACTAAAGCCGGTGAAGTGAAAGATATTGACAATAATCACTGTGATTGCCATAATTGCACCATATGGCCGCAATACCTCCAGCTGTCCTATATTTTATAATCAAAGTTAATGTGTTTAAGTTGCTGTGTGTCACAAACTCTAACGTCAGTAGCAAAACAGGCGCAACAGGTGGTGTACACACAATTTACCCTGCCATTGTAGAGGATCCCAAAAATGATAAAATTTTTCAGATCCTCTTCACAGGGGTTAATACTTCAATTCTTGGCTATATTCAGACCCTAAAAAAACCCAATTTATGTAGTTTAAGAATAACAGCAGAGCAGGGAAAAAGATAAAAGACTTGCATTGCAGTAACATCTGCACTAACTTTAGTGCTTTGACTAAATTACTTTTAAAAAAACATGATTCTGAAAGCCTAACTTAGAGTGTAAATGTTAATTTTTCCAGGAAACAACTAGATGAATCCAAACTTTCTTTCATGTTTAGAATTTGTGTGATCAAGCAAAACAATTTTCTAAAAGCATGCATGGTTTTTCACCTCATTCTCACTGCAAGCAGGGATAAGAGTGAGCAATCATCTGTCAGTACCATCCTATATTGAATAAGTCACAGCGGTGCAAAGGATCGAAACCCTTTAGCTCTCTTCACTCTCAATCTCCTTTACTATGTTGTTTAAATAGAAAATATATATTGTGATGTGTTCTGTTTAGTACTGGTTGCTATTGTTTGAGGCTGTAGATTGGAAGAAGCGGCTTATTTATCTCCTGCCTGCTACCAAAGAAATATATCCATGATAAGCAAAGTTTTTTTAATAGTCTTAAATGCTTATATAAAGCTATAGAGACTTATATATAGTTATAACTTCAGATGCTAATCTTCTGTAATCTCATTCATTATTTTTTTATAACATTTAAGAAATATTTTTTTAAAAATAGTTGTTTAGTTTTTTAGTCATCCCCCCAAAACAGGTTAAAAATAATCTATGACATCAGTCTAGTTATGGAATTTTGTTGCATATAAGGGTGGTAGTGGTTGGCACAGTTAAAGGAATACTGTAGAATGAAGCTGCTTGTGTGAAAAGAGCTTAAGTGCAAAACCTGCTCTCTCTTGTATATCCTGTTTGCTCATTTGTTCCAAACCCAAACTGTTTGACTTCTATGCTGCCTTCCACTGCCTCAGCTTGCTGGTTTGACGGGAACATTAATTCTGTAACCGAGCAGCGTTGATTCATACCACAGCCATGACTGTTTAAGGAAAGCACTGCCTTATGTCACATCCCTTACCTGGCACACACTTTCAGCTTTGCTTTGACATTTTCTACAAGAGGATTATTCATGTGAACACCTGTTTCTTAAAATGTGTTATTGGAAAAATGTAGCTGATAAAAATGTAGATATCTTCTTTATGCTTAGTAGTAGTAAAAATTTTTTTAAAAAGAAAATTCTAAGCTTTGACTTTACCAGTTTAGACAACTTATTCAATTCATTTAATTAATCCTATTTATTTAATTATCTATTCAATTTAATATTCATTCACAACAATTTATTCATGACATAGAGTTACTAGTAAAGAAAATGTTTCACGTAGTGGTGACAAATGTACATAAAATGCCAGTTTCTGGCAGTAGCATTTACAAAATGCTCTCTCTTCAAGTCTTTAATAATTCCTGTGTCATGTCAGCTAAAGTTTCTGTCATAGAAGACCCAAAGCTTTTTCAGTATTCAAAGTTGTAATTACTCCCACTGGTAGGAAACCATTTTCCTGCACTGTCAGCTGTGTTTTCTACAACCTGACAATTATACATGTTAAAAAACCCTCAACCCAAGTAAAATATCTAGTCTGTGGAGATTGTGTATCATCAAGAAACAAGTATCATTAATGTATGTTCTTAGTTTGTTCTTTTTTTAAAAATCACAGCCCACACCAACTGTCCCTGCTGCTCATCGATCCAAGTATCAGATTACCTGTACTCTACCTCGCTGATAGCGAACAGACTTGAATAGGAAGAAGCAAATCCATCGTGCCGTGGGAACCTGAATTGTAGATTAGGAGCCTGTACTTAGCTGTGACATTGTGATTCTGGGCTGATGCTTTGCCAACAAACTAGGTCACACCTGTTGTTTGAGACCACACTTTTGTTGTCTTCAGACAATGAGTTTATTTGAACACATTTTCATCGGCTTGTCCACAGAGATTGAGCCTGTAGGTCTCATTTGTCTGACAAAAATGGCTGAAAATGGAGCTACCAAAAAAGAAACTTCTATTTTCATCTGTAAATTAGCAGGCATGTCACATGTGTCACTTTGAATTGAACTTCAAATAGATGGCAGACTGTTTCACAGCTTGTCCAAAACTGTTTTGTCTGTTTTTGTATCAGTTGATTACTGAACTCCAGTGCAGCCATTAGTTTTTCAATTATTGGTTTGATTCAGCATCAACCAGTTTGCGCTTTTTAACTTGTTTGTGTTTATGATAAAGTTAAGCTTCCTTTGAAGCCTAAATTTGAAGGGAATGAAATTCTGATCAGTTTCTGAAAAGTTTCTGCCAAAGTCAAACTGTGGTTTTAGCTCCATAGTTTTCCGTACTTTTAATTAGATCATTGACTAAAAATAACGTAACCATTGCATTGTATAGTCCAGCCTTGGATTTCTCCTCAAGTTTCACTTTAACCGCCCCACCCCCACCCCCCTATTTCGTGAGACTCAAAGCAAGAACTGTGTAAAGATGCCAAGATATTTGCATATCAAGATAAGTAGCTCAATATGAAGGGTTGATAAGATGCAGAGACAAATTGGAGGTGGAAGTAATCCAGAATAATACTGTTATATGAAAGCACCCCCCACCCACATTCCATCTCTTGGTACCCTTCAGTCTCTTAATTGTTTTTGCTGTAAAAATGATTTGCATTTTCCTTAAACTTTGGCAGCGCTTTTGTCTTACATGAGTTTTAATAATAAAGTACAAGAGAAAAAAACATTTCTGCAACCAAGCATTCATTTAGTAATGAATGTCTGTGCAGGCAGACCAAATGAATAGAAGGTTAAATGCTCTCTTGTCAGCTGCTGTTGCTTGCACTGATTCAACTATTGTTGGCTGAGAAAACAGAATTAAGTATGACACTTTAAAATGTACCAAAACAATATGTTCAGGTGTGTATGTTTCTTGTCAAATGTATGTGATAAAGAATTATGCTCCATGACTTCACACATAGACTTCAACACATTATTTTTCTTTGTTTCCAGGACCATGCAATGTGAACCTACTAAACCTGCACCAGTCATTTTTGCTTTGAAGTATAAGGTCAGAGAGAGAAAGGTTCTTAAAATTAATCAAAGCCAGTTAGCTAAAGTTTTCGGTAGTTTTTTCTCATTCTTAGAGGATATGGTGCAAACAGCTTGGCAGGCTGCATGACATTCTGCAAGAGACTGGTAGAAAGCTGTCCTCAGCTGCTTCTTTATTTCTCTTATATCTGATGACGATTTGTGTTTGTCTCGGTGCGGGGACCACGTCTACCAATCTTCTTGTAAAAGTCTCCACACAATACAGGGCTGGAGAAGGCACAAAGAAGAATGTCATGATTATAAATAGCCTCAGGGAAGGGTTTGGCATCACCTCTAATTGGTTCTGGTACATGGTTCAAAGCTACTGATACACTGCAGCTGATTTTTAGACATGTGTCACAGAACTCAAACTCTGATCACCACCATATTGAGCAACGGCACCAGTATCATGTGCTACAGTGACTCATGCCATCCATATGCTGTGTCGCTGAGCGTGGAAACAAGAAAAGAGACCCGTTATACAAATAAAGTTCTACATTAATACTTGACAAAATCACCTTGCAAAAGTGCTCATCTGCTCACATGCAGATGTACAGAAAATTAAGTGATGGTTTAATATAAAATGCAATGCCATCGGCTATCGAGCTTCGCTCTTATGGAACCAGCTCACAGTGTGGGTATGGGAGGCAGACACCCTCTCTACCTTTGAAATCAAACTTAAAACCTTCCTTTTCAACAAATTGTACAGTTAGGGATAGTCTAGCTGAACATCCCATGATGCACTGAGGACTTCCAATTATTACCTCTGCTGCTTATTTTCCATGTATTGGACAGTACTGGCATCATTAACCTATTTCTTTTCTTTCTGCAGGTCTTATTGCTTATTTCTCCTTTTCTGCAGGTTTTATTTCTCATTTCTTCCTTTTTTTGCAGGTCTTAGTTGTTATTTTCCTTTATCTGCAGGTCTTCCTGGATAGAAGCTGCAATGTATATTTATCTGTCTTTCCTGTCCTTGTAACCCCAGTGAGTCGAGGCAGATGGCTGCCTTACCTGAGCCGGGTTCTGCCTCCCTGTTACAAGGGAGTTTTCGTTCCCACTGTCGCCCCATGCTTGCTCAGGATTGGAGATTGCATTGAATCTTGATCAAAGTCAAGATTTGATACAATCTAGCTGGTTCTCTATATAAGGCTATTTTTTTTAATCGGCGATCTCTGTGAAGCACCTTGAGATGACATTGTTGTGAAATGGCGCTATACAAATAAAGTTACATTGAATTGAATTGAATTAAAGATACATAATGGCTAATCTGTCCCTGCTAGAGGAAATGGTGCATGGACTACTCTGGAATTAGTGAATTTTGAGAAATGATGATTAGCTCTGACTGCCTGTGCTGGGAAACAGGAGGAACCGCACCGTGCCAGTCCCTCTGCAAGTACTGAAAACCAGCGCAGAAGAATGCAACTATGTGCACCGCAGCCAGACCTGCCGTGGTGGAGTGGGTTAACAAGCTGGATGAGAGCTGAACATGTTTTAACTACTGCAGCAACCCTGACTGTGTGATGTCACTGACCTGGATCAGTTCTCCCCCAGGACGTTCAGTGGTGGCTTGGTAATAAAAAAGAAAAAAAAAGAAGAAGAAATGCAGCACTCTGCAGCTCTGGAAACATTGAAAGAGCTGCATTCTTTTTTCTGGTGAAGCATAAGATTCAGTATATACTAGCTGATAAATGTTGCCAGCAAATAATAGGAGCCTCTGTCAGACTCACTATGTGTGTGTGAGCTGCACCAGGAGGTAGAAAATAAATAGTCCTATTAATCGCAACTGACAAAACTCATATAAGAGGCTGTATGTAAAAGAGAGAAAAAAAATGGAATAACAAAAACCCAGAAAGTTTTTAGCTGTGTCAGCAGGAAAAGAGAAGCTGACTTTACCAACATTCAAGTCTAAGTAGATAACTGTTCTAAAAAAGATTAAATGTAAACTCAGGGAGATGGAACATTTTCCAAAAGCTGCTCAACCTTATGAGCCCAAGAAGCTGGGACTTTAAGTTTAATACTCAAAAATGTTTTATTTTTCTATTTGACATTCATACTTCAAATAAAGACTTTTTTCTAAACCTCATTATTTTTCAAAAGAACCTAAATAGCCAATAACATCTATGTGTACTTATCAAAAGACAATCCTTAAAATTTATTATACAATATTAATTGCCAACAATTGTGGTGCACCAACATTTTTTTGCTGCTGCACCCAAATTAAAAGGCACACCAGGACAACAAATACTAAAGTTAGTACAGCATCCTGCAATTTGTGCACAGATCATAGTCTTGAATACCTTATTGTCTATTATGTCTTTCAGGTCTCAAGCTCTCCATAGAGCTGCAGAACAGAGATGCATTGATCTTTTTTTTTTTTTTTTTTTTTTTTTTGCCTGTACCCTTCAGAGTGCCCCAATTTATTTCTGGCTGAAAGCATAACCGCATCCTAATTATTGGACAGATTTCTATCTGTTAAATCTGATCTGGATGTTTCCAGTTTGGACGTGCATACATAATATTCTTCTTCAAAGTAAAATATTTGAATGACTGTGAAATAGTTTTATTCATAACCCTCTTTTGTGTATTTTTAGTCACGTATAGAGAGTTGTATAGCGTTTTTGTTTGTTTGTTTTGATTTTTGTTGAGCAGAGGTTATAGCACAAGTTGTTTATAAGTAGTCAGTGACCCTGAATAGTCAAACAGCTCCTCTAATGAGAGGGTAACAATCGGTGGTACTTATAAACAGTTTAGGCAATTGTTGTCCACTCTCTAAATAAAACCATGAATGAGTGAATTTTAATAGTCCACTGAACTTTTTGCAAGATACCACGCTTGGTCAAAATAATAGACATAAACGTTACACTGAATTTGTCATATTACAGATAACTGTGTTGTTTACCACCCAGTCTAGCATAAATAATAATGAAAATTTCCAAATAAATCAAATTAGGCCTTGAAATCCAAGACAATTGGCAGTCCTTGCTGCTCTCAAGCCCTGGGACAGTATCTGTAGAGCACGCTGATTGATGGTTCAGGTCAGTTTAAATTAAATACACAGTGCTAATATAAGTAAGCAGAGTTCATCTGGTTTGATTTGGAAAGTATGTATATAAAATTACAAACACATGTTGAACATATAAATATTTCAGTGCTTTTCAGTTACAGATAAAGTTGCTATCAGTACAACTCATTTTGAAATATCCTAGTTTTCAGTGATTTATTCCTTATACACTTCATGGGCCGGATAAGCGTGCCAGTGAGGAAAGTGAGAGAGTGACAAAGTCGTTGAAGTCTGGTGGTTGCAGCAGTATATCTTGTATCAATTAAGGACAGATATTTTTGGTAAAAGATTGCAAAAGTACCAGATAATTAATAAAACATGATATGGATGATCCTGAGCTCTTCGTGACTGCAAAATTATACCTCTGAGCATCTACAGTCCAACATCCAACATTTTTTGGCTTTTTGCAGCTGGGTTTGCTGGTGTGTATTGACAAAGTGTGATGCCCCCCCATATTGTATCGTTTTTCAAGTACGTTAATAAAATGTTTAAATCTAGCATCTTCCACCACTGAACGAGGCTGCAGTTCTGCTGCTATAAGTAGCCCTACAGCGTTTGTCATACCTTTGCGCGAGCTGCGGTTTGTGGCAGTGTTGCTGTTTTCACGGTTGTCAAATCTAAATCTTTGTGATGCCGACAAATCTGTCCGGCCATGTTTGTAGTGTTTCCCGCAGCAGAGTAAAGTGCACACACATAGCATATCATAGCACTGTGGTGTTCTTCTCAACAATGCGAACATTGTCAACATAACTCACCGGAAGCACATAATATTTCTACACTGATGATTAAAGAGAAGCAGGAGCAGCTTCAAGTCCAGGGTCCCGCATTTCCTTCATCACTTGTCATAGCGTAACAAACTGCAGGTTAGCTGGGACTTTAACGCATTAATTTGGATTAATTAACTATAAACATTTTAACACGTTACAAATTTTAATGTAATTAATTGCATTTTTTTAAATCCCGACCTGGAACCTTCCTACTCACATATTTTTTGATACGCCTGTAAATTATTATTATTTTTCTGCAAACTGTGTAAAAAGAAATTTGCATATCACCGAAGTAATTCCAGCTTGAAGTACCATGTCAAAGCAAAACATGTTAGTGCTAGAATACGTCGCTAATATTAGCATTCCCTCTCATGGCAACAAACTCTCCAGCCAGAGGACACTAGATGAAATGATGGGCTATACAGAAAGCTATGAAAAAAGCTTTAATTGTTTTTTGAAAAGCATTCAAATCACATCTATTTATAAAGCCCTTTTTCCACCAGCTATAGGTACACAAAGTGCTGTACAATATATGCAACAGAACAGGACAATGACTACAACGTAATAAAAGAAAATGAAATAAAAGCTCCAGTAAAAACAAATAGAAGCAAAATAAGATCAACTCCTATGTGTGTTAAAAGGCAATGAGTTTAAATGGGTCTTATGGTGAGTTTAAAAACAGACAGTGAGGGAGACTGGCGAATGACTAAGGGTTGACAGTTCCACAGTTTAGGTGACCATACAGAGAAAACTCTGTCCCCTCTGAGTCTCTTTTTTGCTCTTGGGACTTCCAGGAGAAGCTGGTCAGCTGATCTAAGAGACCCAGAGGGAGTGTAATGATTTAAAAGTCCTGACCAATAATATGGACCAAGACCAATCCAAATTCAGTTTAAGAACAATAAATTTGTTGTTGAGTTCAAATGTGTCATTTTTATTGAGAATGTAATTTGTTTCGTCACTATATCGTTTTTGAATAAAATGTGATTCATTTCGATTAATTAATCACAGGTCCTGTAATTAACTCTTTTACCTCTTTGCACGCTGCCTCCTTAATGTATGTAAACCTAACCTGCTCATTTATATCACTGTTGAAAACGGGAGAAGGAAGAGGAGAAAACAAACCCACAAAAAACAGTACAACTACTCTGGTGGGGGAGCGTCGGGGTGGTGGGGGAATCGCGGATCCTCTTTTTCACTTAAGTCCTCTAGATCGTCACATACTTTTTTTGTGTGATTTTGCCACATCACCATGCTAAATGTCACAATGCATGCTTTAATCTTGTACCATTTGTGTTTAGGAAGAACCAGGCCTAAATGATTACTCAGCACATAATATGTTTCTCATATCTGGACATGATTCCTATCTGTTGGTGACACAACAGTGTCTGCATTCTGTGACACACTCAGTCTTTAAATGAAGACGCTCCAAGGGATTAGTCAGAATTTGACCCAGACTTCTGCTCTGTCAGATCTTTGGACTAAATACTCCTGAATTGCAATTCTGTATTTGTCTTTTTTTGTCTAGATGTTTTTAATATTCTTCTGATTGTTTTACACCTTGTTCACAATTTAGACAGTTCCTTTGTGTGAGAAAAATGTTATATAATATCAGCCTAAAAATTGCCAAAAGAAAATACAAAATAAAAGACAAATAAAATGCTGTTTGATAGTCTAATTAGGGGCAGCTTTTGGCATGTAGCATGTTTTAAGCAACTTCTGTTTTCAAAATGTAGACATGCTTTCAAGCAAATCAAGTCTGAATTTTTGTGACGGTTAAAATGTATTTATTTGGATTACCAATGCTCAGTTGCAGTGATGCACATGATAATCTACAATCAGCTCCAATTATAATGGGTTGCTGCATAAAGTGTAACTAAAATAGTGTAAAAATCTTATGAAGAAATGTTTATTCCCAAAAGAATTTAGAAAACAACATTAAATGTTAAGTAACATGTTAAAGTGTTTCATGAACATTTTCAGCTGCCCAAATGGTTTTTTTTTTTATTATTATTATTTATTTTAATTTGGGTCAAATAAATAATAACCGGGTTGGCAAGTACATGCACACAAATTTGAATAACATTGCTGCTCAGTGTTTGGTGGTGCAGATAGTTCCATAGACAATACACAGAAAAACTATCTAGATAATCAGGATAATAAGGAGGTAAACAAGGATATGCAGCTATCAAACTATCTACCCATCCATCCTTCCATCCATTCATCTGTTCTGTTTAGTCCAATGAAAGGTTGCGGGTAGTTGGAGCTTATCCCAGCAATTATTGGGCTAGTGGTGAGGTACATCATGAACAAGTAACTAATCCATCACAGAGCCAACACATGGAGACATATTGCTAGTAGGTTATATTTTGATAAACAAAGAAAACTTGTACTATAACATGTACTGTAAAGTAAAAATGTTGCAACTTGCAACCTATGAAAACTGAGCTTTTAAAACCTTTGGTAACCTGGCTGCAAAAGGATACAAATAAACTATTTAAAAGAAATTCACATAACAATATAATTAGGCTAGAATACTAAAGGTAGTGCAAAGATCCTGTTGAAATGTAAGCATTTATTAATCTCGCACTACTTATTATTTGTCTTTCAAGTGAATGGCCTTTTTGGGGTCCTGAATATGCCCACTCACTTTGTTCTATCCACCAATCTTTTAACCCACATTATATTGTATTGCTCATATGCTTCAATGAGATAATATCGCTCCAATCAAGTAACATAACAAGCTTTGTGGAAAGCTTTGTGTCAGAAGTTGCCATGGTGAATCCAGGTATCGGTACTCTACCGACGATGGCTTTTTGTCATGGTTCTCAACTCTGAGGAAAGATACTCAGAGTTGATTGAACCAACTCACAGCAGCTGCTCTGGAACCCAAAACAGAGTTGCTCAGGTCAGAGTGAGTTAATGCAATGTTTCCATTTAGAATCAAAGTTAGTTGAATCTACTTTCAGACACAGGTCCCTGTTTCCTGTTTTATCCTTGTGTTCATTCCCTGTACTACTCTGTTCCCTTGTTCCTTGGTTTAGACTGTTTGTGTCTCATTTCCTGTTTTATTTTGTAGCTTATTCCATATCTTCTTATGTGCATTTACCTTGCTTTTATTTGTGCATATTCACTTCACTGTGTTTTTCAAAGTGTCTTCCTCTTATTTTTTTTATATCATCTTAAGTTTGTTTTTTTTCTAGTGTTGCTAGAAGTGATGTCAAGATAAACCCTCATGAAGCATTGAAGCTTTCCAGCAAATTGGTTTAGGCAAATGGATAATGTGCACATGCATATTTTATACAGCTTGCTGCCCAGAATGCATTAGATGGGCATCTTAAATATGATCTGTCATATTCTGCTTTTTTTTAACTGCACAGTGGGGCAGTGGTTAGTACTGTGGTTTCACAGAAAGAAGGTTGCTGGTTTGTGCCTCGGCTGGGGGGGGGGGGGGGGGGATCCAAACAGTGGACTTTCTGCGCAGGGTTTGCATGGTTTCTCTCCAGGTAATCCGGATTCCTCCCAACATCCAAAGACATG
>JBAMHX010029955.1:0-12290 GCA_037177515.1 Pseudomugil tenellus
ATTAGTTTGTTTTTTAAATGATTTTGTTAATCAGCAATTCAAAAGTGATGGCTGATTTTGATTATTTAATTTTCAATGAATTTTTATTTATTGTTACTTTTGTAAGTTTCAAGTAATTTCAGTAAGAATTGTGGGTTTTTCCTTCTTTAACTGAGGGGTACCAACAATTTTGTCCATGACTGTAACTGAACGAGACTAAGGAGTTGTTTTCCCCTAGACAAAGATGGCACCTTCGGTTGCCATGGCAAATACATCATCGTGATGACATGCCGTCTAACAGAATGAGAATCTGCTGTTCAACCGCATCCCAAAGCTGCTCTGTTGGATCTGGTGAATGTGGAAGTTATTTCAGTACAATAAACTCACAGTTGTATTAAAGAAAGCAGTTAGAACTCATTTAAGGTTTGTCACATGATGCATTTCTGCATCATTCTGGAAGTATCCATCAGAAGATGCTACACTGTGGTCATGGGATGGACATGGTCTGATACGATACTCAAGTAGGCTGTGGTGGTAAAGCCATGCCTGAACTGTTAATACAAGGCAGGATGGATCTATGCTGTAAAGCTGCAGTTTTTAATAAAAACAAAGGTTAAAAACTGTTTTTTCCATCTGTCCAACAATCCATTTTTCTACCATTCGTCCAGAATCTAATGTAGGGCAGTAACCTGAGCAGAAAAGTGCATACTTTCCTCTCACTGGCCTGTTCCAGATCCCCAAGGCATTTTCAGGCCAATCGATAGACATAGTTCCACCAAAAATGGGGAAAGTCAACTTATCTGGCTCCTCTCGATGTGAAGGAGCAGTTCTACTCCAACTCCTTCTCTGAGCTTCTCACCCTATCTCTACAGGAGTGCTCAGGCACCCTGCAGAGCCAACAGTATGCAATTGCAGTCTCATTCCTTTGATTCCTGCGCTGGAGAGCCCATTACTGCCAAGCCATGAAGTCATTTGTATGTACATCTTGGTATTTGTAATTTTCTACACTGAATGTTTTCACCAAATTTCAACTCAACCATCTGAATGCAACTGAAATTAGTAGAAATTGATTACTGGTATAGAGTTAATAAAATCTCAACAAAATACATTTGGACACCTGTACACTCCAAAAGAATGAAAAAATGAGAAATTTTGTGTGTAGCCGGTGTTTCCATTGTCTTAGAAAGTTAGCATGGGTAACATTGTCATGCATTTATTCACATAACCACCTGTCATTAGCTTTACTTAAATTTCAAATACAGATTGAAAAAGCAGCTTGCACCTGTCGATTTTGGGCTGGAGGATTGGTCTTCTTCTCCTTAAATAGCTTCCCCATTTTGACATTAATGCAGTATTATTCAATTCAATTCATGTTTCTCATCTAACTCTCACAAAGGGGGCCAAAGAAAGTGGTTTCTGAAAATGTCAAACGATTCCTTTGAAATGATTTATTAGTTATTGTTTAACATTTTTACCTCTCATATTATTGAAAGTATGTACATTCAGGCTAAAATCAGCTGGTTTTATCTGGTTAGCTATGCCTCTTTCAGAGTGAAGGGTGCTTACCTTGGATTGAAGGACACACACAAACTCACATACACACGCTGAATAGTGCTAAAAACTAAGTGTGTGTGCGTTGGTCCTGAAGTGTGATGGACGTTAACCTTGTGTTGAAGGTTATTGTAATTTCAATAAGAGGCCCCTGCTGACGCTGGCTATGACCACAGTGGGACACATTTTCTTCTCTTCCTCTGCACTCAGCCTCCATCACTTTCTTCACACTCAGTTTTTATACTAATAAGCTCAAACCATTTTCATGTGGTGTGTTTATTCTGAATGAGATTGTTTTTTAAGTTCAATCTTACAGTTTCCTTTGTTTATTTTTGTTTTACTTTGCCAAGGAGGTAATGTTTTTTTTTCTGTCAGCACCTTTACACAAAAACTACTGGAAGGATTTTCATGATGTTTTTCTCAGAATGGGTCTTGGTTTGATTCAGACTCCATTCAATTTTGGGAGTGATCTGGTTACCCTCTGTATCCAAAAATCTTGAGGGATTTTTTATCGTTGGGTCACTTTCAGTATGTACGCTTGCAACTCCACAAAAGGTTTTAGAAGATGTCAAAGTTAGATATGGATCCCATCAAAATTATGGGTACTGTGATCCACAACAGGAAAAAGGGGGATCTTAACTAATCAAGATATAAACATGGAACAGATACTATGATAAAGCCAAGGTGAGGTTGTGGGGGGTAAACATAAACATCATATTATAAAAAAGAAAGAAATATGACACAGGCTCCTGTTTCCAATGTGGCATTATTTATTTTTACTGAACATTTCACAAATCTACCCATTTGCAAGCCTAAAATCTTGCCAACTTGTAGAACTGAAAGCAATTTTTAATATGAAAGAACAATGCACTGACTCAAGACTGACTCAGTGAATGTGTGGCGATTTCTGTACTTTCATATCAGCCTGCCCTTTAGCCCAATCCCTCTCTTTTTTTGAATGCTAATAGATGTATGCCATCACCCACTGGGGATTGGGTTTGCTCACCACACTCATGTTTCCTGCCTCCTGAGACTGACTCTGTTAAGGACACCTTTGCCTCCTGTCAGCTGATTGGGAAATTGACTGGCCAAAAATCACTAATGCAGATATGCTCAGAGAAACATTACCAGGAAACAATAGTGTGTCGTCCTATATTATATCTTTGATTCTGGAATTTGCAGCTAGGTGGCTGCAAACTGTAGTAGCTCCGTTTAAACTTTTGTGTTTTTAGTATTATAGGTGTCTTTTTTTAGACATGAGCTGTCAATTTGGGTTGTCCAAGAAGACTTTTTATGCTGGTAAGAAGATGTTTTGCAATGGAGATTTTTTGCATGTTTTTTCTGTTTTTTTAAGACTTGTTATGGTGAATCTCCATGGATACAAGACTTATTCACCACTAAGATCAATTGATATTGTCCTCTAAATTCAAGATTATCAGTGAAGTAACACCTCAAATCTCAATGGACTTGAAAAGAAAGAGAAGAGGATGCAGGGCAGGAGTGAGGCAGAGATAAAAGGTAGAGATTGGGATAGGTAACGTTAGATTGCAAGCTAACAAAATTGACGAGCTCCAGGTGCTAACATAACATATACCAGACTGTAATGCCTCTGTACATGGCTTTAAGAGGTCAGTGCAGACCGCAATAAACAACTCAGTGAAAAACTAAATGGTGGTGTAGTTGCAGTACTAGTTAATCAGCGCTGGTGTCATCCTGGATTTTTTAGTGTCAAAGAGAAGATCTGCACAAGAGACATCAAACTGTTAGCTTAAATGAACTTACATGCTAGCCCCATGAGCCTACAGCTTTCCTGTCACACCTCCACTCTTTCTACCTGCAGCTCAGTGAAGGACCTTAACACAACCTCATCTCCCTCCTCACTTGGAGGGAGATGAGGACTTCCTGAAAACCCCTCTGCCTCCACCTCCACTCTGTCTCCTGTAATCAAGTCATGAAACAACTGGTGAAGACCTGCTCAAGATAACTATGTCCGATTCTCCAGCACCTATTCAACACCAGTCTGAGTCAGAAAAGAATTCCAGTGATGTGGAAAACCTCCTGCTTTGTACCAGTGCCTGAAAAACCACAACCAGCAGAACCAAATGACTACAGAATTTGAATTTCCCTCTGGGATTAGTCATTTCCATTTTCATTTTCATATTTTATAATAATCAAATAAGACGTGAAAGCTGGTCTTTTTGGGTTTTTTTAACAGTCTGCTACTTGACCTATCAACAGTCTTGTCTCACCCCTGACCCCTTCCTGTGGCATGCTGGGTAATGGAGTTCCTATCTAAAAATAGACATAACATTACACTGGACACATTGGCAGTCTTTAGATACATTACTTTTTTTTGTTTAAGCATGGTTTTATGAGCTGATTCACTTTTTGTATTGTTAACTTTTTCTTGGTTTTCCCTTTTGTACTGGCTGGGTTTAAACTTATATTTTGGTGCTTAATTGCTTTAAGCAGCTTTAAGCAGCTTTGTAAAGACAACAAGTTTAATCTACCACCTCTGTCACTGTTTGAGACAATAAATTCTACTAATTCCCATTTTAACACTTATCTGCAATTTTCTTTGTTCACTTCCTCTGATACATGCTCAGTGTCTTTGTGAGGCACATGCTGCATATGCATGCGATCATTTGCTCCTATTACTCTGGAAAATCCAGCTACTGCAATAAAAACAACCTTGCTTGGTTTCAACTGCCAAGTGTGTGAACACCTAACAACTTAATAACTGAGGCAATCCCGTGACAGATGGCATTTAGGACTTTGTACAGCATACACATCAGTGTTGAAGTTTCCCAGCCATGACAGCTACAGGACATGGACATGATCCAGATGCAAAAAAGTGCAGACTTGTAAGCAGTTTTGTGTCATTGAAGGTATGACTCTTCCTAGTGGGACAAAATTCTTCTAGCTCTTCTTTTCTAGTTTTATCGCTTTAAAAAGAAGAGTGCAAATGGAGGACACCACCCTGTGAAACTTTAGTGGGCCATCTTCTCCTCGAAGTGAGCATGCGGTTGTGCTGAGCTCTCATAAACAGACACTTGTGTAACTGCACTGACTACAAACTTTGCCTCTGTTGTCTGCTCAGTGTAGGCGGGCCAGGGGAGCAGCAGACACACAGAGGAGAGATACAGACCCAGGCGTTCACAGTTCCAACTAGAAATCTCTCTGCAACAAATAAATGGTATGGCAAAAGTATAGTGTTGCAAAATGCATAATATTATCATATATGTGCATAGGATAGACTATGAGATGGTGAATATAGCATGATATGGAACATTTAAACAGGGGCACAATTACTAACTGCTACCACTCGATACCAACACAATATTATTATCAGTCCTCATGTTTGCTGCATTTAAGCCTAGGTTACTCTTTATGTTGTTAGCTGGGAGTTATATGTATTTTCTAGGTAAGAAACGTTACAGCAGCTGGTCACCAGTATGTCCTGTTTAAACTGGAATTAGATGCAGCTAATGTTCACGTGTTAATATTAAAGCCAACTCCTGTTGTGTGTGTGTGTGTGAGTGTGTGTGTAATTTTATACAGTCAATGGTGTGTGCAAACAGACTGACAGCCTCATGGCTATAAGATTGTTTTTTTAAAAAGAGAATCATGTTTAGATAAGAGAATCAGATCAAATTATTTTCTATGGAAAAAATATTATGTTACATCCGGTGATCCATATTTATATCTCTTATTAGATATAAACACAGTGTTAATTGATTTTCTTTTTGGTTACCAGTATAAAGAGAGGGAAGAGCAGAAAGATGACTTTGTTTATTAGTATGCAAAATAGTATTTTGTTCATATTTATGTAATTTTATTCATCTAGTGGAATACAATGTTTTCTGATTGTCAGTTTAAAGAGGGAGAGATTAAAAAAGAAAAAAATAAGAGAGAGAGCAGGTCAGGAGGAACCAGGTAAGAAAACAGTCAGAATAGTGACACAAAACAGCATCTGCTAAGCTGACAAAGAAAATCCGTCCATTCATTCACTGTGTATTCTTGCATATCTAAATTTATAGGTAAAAGTTATTTATTTACTTATATGTCATAAAAATTGTTTTCTTTCTATATTAAATTCTTTCCGTAAGCACACATACACTAAATTATTTCAGAAATTACGGTTATGCTATGTTTCTTTTATGATTTCAGCCTATTTATCTTTTACTTTGGCTCAGCATTCTTTTGTTTGTTTTCTATACCGCTTATAAAAATTCAGTGCTACATAGATCTAGAGCCCATCCCTGTAAGAGCAGGTGAGAGACAGGTACAGCCATTTAATCACAGGGAGATAATCATTCAAATAACCTTTATCAGATTTGGTGGTTAAGTCACAGACTTTTTAAATTGTATTTTTTTAACATTCACTAAAGTGGGAATGAAATTGTACTAATGTACAAAACTGCAAAATATCTTGTCCGGCTGGGCAGATCTCTGGGTGCTCAGCACCCCTAAACCTCAGATCCTAAAATCGCCCCTGCTGGGCTGGTTCAAATTTTTGACACCAGGTGGAGCTTTTCGACTAAACATGTCCGGCTATATTATTGTATTGCATCTATTCAAGGATTGAGTATTGGAGGATTAGGGATGTTTGGGGATATACCCCTAGCACTCGCTTCCGATGGCATAGGTCTTGTTTGAATGTATCAACTGAGTTCATTCATTGGGCATGTGATGTTGCTGACCAAGACCTGACCAGCTACAGCAACCCCAGATCATTGGCTGTCCCCACAGGCTTGTACAGTAGACATTAGGCACGATCACTTCATCTTCCTCTATTCCCATCACTCTGGAACTGGCTAAATCTGGTCTTGTCAGACCACAACCCCTTCCTGAGTTGTCAGCCAGCCCTGAGTGACTGGTACTGGTGATGTGTATGTCTGGCTTACACAGTGTCAATCATCGTTCACAAACTTCTCGCTTTTTACAGAAGCCTATTCACAACTGTAGAACCGGGTGCTATGCTAAACTGTCCCACAACTGGGTGCACAACTTGGTCATTGGGTGCTTATTCCCATCTATACAGTTGCTGACTGCTCACGTGAAGTGGCAATGCTTTTTGCTAGCTTATCAGGTGCCAAATAGCAACACTTCCACCAAGAGAAACTGAATGAAGTGGCAATACTTTGCTAACAGATAGCAATACCCAAAAGGAGTAGCTCTGTCAGGGTCTACTTTTCCTCTCACTGCTAGCCTGAGAATAATTTCCCTATTTCTCATGCCTTTAGCTGCAAAGTTGTAAAGAGGGCTGAGGGCTGAAGCTAGCTCTGATAGCCTCATAGCAACCTTTGGCTACCGCTATCAGACCCCAAGCTTTTTCCCAGCATCAATAAAATACCCTCCTTGGACAGTCACCCTATGTGTGCACTGTGTCTAGACTTAACTCATGCCAAGGCTGCCATAGCCTCCACAAATGAGAGGATCCACTACTCCACCTTTCCACATAAACCGCTTCACCCCAAGTTAGTCTGCCAGGCTAACCTGTTGGCCAAGGACCCAGTGTTGTGTGAGGCAGTTGCTACTCAAGAAGATATGGATATGTATGAGGGCTTGGTTGCTACACGACCCCAACCAGTCTCTACTGTGTTTCTTCAGCTCTATACGGATGATATGGGCAGGGTCCTTGCCGCTTCTCACACTGTCCTGGAAGGGGAGAACGATGAAGCTGAGTCGGCTGACTCAGAGCTCATGCTGTCGGATGATGGGGAGGAGGATGCCTTCTCCCTGTGGAGCTGCAAAGTCTCCTGGAAGACAAGCTCACTACACAATCTCCTCTGGATCTTAATATACAGGACATGCGTTAGTGTGTAGCCACCTGGTTAAACATCCTGTGGCCTTTTTTTTTTTCAGACGAAATTTGCAAAATCTTGGTTTGACAACAAGAAATTGCCCAATGCTATAAATACATGGAAACACACATTATCAATTTTCCCTGAACTCCTGGATGTCATTGTGGCCACATGAAAGACTAAAGCATACAATGACAAACATCCCATAGCATGAGGCTTCCTGTTGACTTTTGAGGGGACGGACACTCATAGCATACGCCAAATACCACCCATAAAGGCATCTTTACCTGAAAACCTAGGTCCCTCCCCTTTAAGACAGACCAATTATATAGTCCAGCCTTGCTAGCAAATGCTACAAGGTGACTGTGCAGTCTGCTTGAGGCTTCAATGCTTCTTCTATCCTCATGGCCTACCAAGCTGAACAAGAAGAGGATATGACAGCAAAACAAGACACCACTCAGTGGGATCACAATCTGCATCACAACGGATCACGTTCTCTGCCTCCATAAAGTCGCAATTCAAGTCACAGGAAGAGTCATGGACCTCATAGAGAGAGTGCGATGACTAAGCTAACCAACCTCTCCACAAAGGAGAAGGAGGAGCTCCTTGACACCTATTGTCCCTCACGGCCTCTTCAGTGCTTCGGTCACCTCCATGGAGAAGAGATGTGAGGAGAAAAAGAGCGATGATCATGCAGCACCACGCCAGGCATTTGCACAGGCTGTATCTCGCTTGGCCCTGGTGTTTAAGATCCCCAAAGTACCAAAAGCCCTGTCAGCTCCACAGTCCCCTGAAGATCCCAAGTTTGGGTAGACCCGAAAGCATTCTGCACAGACGAGACCTTAGATGGCACAGCATGCTCCTACCACAACCGCGTCCAAGAGGAGACGACCAGCCTAACAGCCTTTTTATGAACGGGACAGAGTACGGTGCATCCTCTTCCCGACCTGCACTGTCTTCTTTAAAGAAATGTCTGCAAATCCAGCAGTCAGTACTTTTCCCCTTAGTGAGACATTAAATGAATGCTTTAAAAAAGAACTTTAGGTTACCGGCATAAACCCGGTGTGTAAATAGCATGAGTGAGTGTCTCACTAGACCACCCTACTTGCTGCAGAAGTGAGGAAGAGGTGAGTTTGTTTTGACTGATGACTGACGCAATGTCAGCCTTATATGTATGGTTCAGGGCTCCTCCAGATGTCACCAGTGCCAGCCACTCAGGGCTGGCATAATAACATTTGAGCTCCTGATGAGGTCACGCAGGATGCGTTTCACCATAGTGGGACGCCCACTTAAGCTGAGATATGTTACACCAGTAATTTAAAGTTCCTGTCTCCTTGTGCTCATGTAAATGTTCGTATTTTAACTATTAATCGCCCTAAGTTCTTTTTTTTCCTTCTGTTTGATTTCACTTTTAAGGTCTGTCACCAGCAGTCAGGATTTCTTTTTTCCTGTAAGACAATGGGTCCCCACTACCCTAGCAGTTTTAATAACATATTATTCTTGACCCAATTTTAGTAACTTCGGCATCTCCTTAGATATATATTTTTTGGCCAGATGCCAATAAAGGGACTTTTCTAAAACATATTGCCACTGGATGTGTAGCTTTTCAGTGGCTCATTTACTGATACCAAGCAGTATCTATGCAATAGGAGGCTCTTACCCAAGTCTTTAGTTGGGCAACTTTGTTTTCAATTTTTTCTTTTTTGGACAATCAGTATAGTCTCTGTCATGACTGTGATTCTGATCTTTCATTTGCCTGGTTTTATTCATGTTCCCTGCACTTGGAGTCCTGGTGTGTGTGGTGAAAATTTAGGAAGTGTAGAGCATGCATGTGTCATGACATGGGGGATTTGTCCACCATGTTGGGGGATTACTGCTATTGTTTATATCTACACGTAATGCTTTCTCACATTTACTGGCAAACTATGTCAAAAATATGCCTAAAATCATGCTAGAAAAGCAATCCCTTTATCTTGACAAGAGAAACAAAACATCCTTAAAGCAGAAAAAATAATAACTTAGATCTTTACAGGATGCTGAACAATGACTGGAGTGCTAACCATTAACATGCATGCATGCATATTATAAATCAATAAATGAATCTCTACGAGTCTACAAAAATGTTGAGTTCAAACTGCAAAACTACAGTGAAGATTAATGTGACAGGAAAATTTTGTTGTTCTAAACTCAGAGACCATATGACACAAAGTGGATCGGTATCGTCTGGATGAATTTATTATAGGTTTTATAGAACCAAATGACAGATGTCTTAATACATATATATTAATCATTTGATACATATTGTAAAAAAGCAATATGAAAGCTAGGAAAAATATGTTTAAGCGTAATTAGGGTAAATCTGTAAAATGGCTTGAAACAAAAAGGAAATACTGTTGGGAGCAATTTTGTGTATCTTTTGTTCATGAAAAGCAGATTTTTCTCTCTTTACCTTTTGTACATGTCAGTGGCTTTGCTCTCTCTCTCTCTCTCTCTCTCACTCTCCCTCTCTTTATGGTCCGTCTTTGCGGTCAACTGCAAAGACAGCGCGACACAGGCGCTTGCACAGCGAGAGCTCTCTGTTTCTTATTGACAAGCACTTCCAACGAATCCGATTGCAAAAACCCACCTTCAAACGGCAAGCCGACCAATCACTGCGCGGGAGAGGCGGGGTTTATGCAAATGTGTTGGCAAGGGAGACGCAGCGGTTCATTCATCTTCTCCCAGAGAGCGAGGTGAGTTAACTCGGAGGATATTGCTCATGAGAGAGGTACTGCTTTGGAGGAAAATACTGCCGTGACATTCCCTGGGAAGCATTTTCGTCTAAAAAGGAGCTCACTCCTCTTTCAAACACTACAGGCTGAGCAGAGGTAATTTTTTCTCTTTATTTATTTTTTAGCCGTCTTATATCACCATAATGCTGCCGTGTTGCCTTCAATGTCGTCATATGTCAAATATGCTGTTACCAATTAAATAACAAGGTAATAGCAGATGAAAAGGAAGTTGTAATTTTTCCTAAAACTCTTATCTAAGAAGAATTAACGAGACTCTGTCAGTGTAACACTTTATTTAGCTCATATCACGAATGACTCAAAAGTCTGTCTCAGTTGTACTTGTTGAGTAGGTGGAATTCAGTGTGTTGCTCAAGGGCGCTACAGCAAATAGCTGTTATATCAACCACTTCTGCTGTAGAGAAGGGTTGACACATTGCCCCACTGGTACATGTGAAATTTAAGGATTCACTAAGACAGAACAAGGCTGTTTTCTGTGCATATATGTGAAAATGCAGCTCAATAATTTAGAGATAGAATGCCCTTCATGGTTTAGTGATAACTGATAGATGAATAAAATCTGTTTTAGCCATGCAGAGCATTGGTAACATGCTATAAGGATGCACCAGAAAATGTTCTTATCAGTGACTACATCTCCCTGTGCTGTAAGAATACACGGAGCCTGTGAATGCCCTCTGAGTGGCTACTTGTCCTCAACAAGTGCATCAGGATTTGATGTGCATGTCTGCAGCTCCGACTCCTGCTGGTTTGGCACTAAAAGCCATTTCTTTTTGGCATGTAGGAGTAAATGGATAGAGAAGGACTATCCAGCTGAACTGGAGGTTTAGCTTAGTGTTTACGATTAGTTAAAACTCTTATTTCTGAGGTCTAGCTTCCAGTGTGTGTGAGTCTACTCACATTAACAATGATTTATATGCAGCTGCTCATCACAGACAAATCACATGGTTTATTCCATCTTACTGTGCGCACACCTTGTGCAAAAAGATCTCGTGCCACCTTTTCATTATTTTAGATTTAGCTTCAAAGCAGCCAGACTGTCATAAAGTAATAGCGGAAAGTTTTTCTTCAGCCATTGTCTGCTTTTTCCACACAGATTCAGGCCAATTAGACCTGACTGTTTTGTTTCTTCAACAAATTAGCACTGATCTATGATTCATTCAAGAATTCATTTAAAATAATGTTTAAATGCAGCAAAGACCTGATACAGAACCTGAAAGAAGCATCTTTTCTACCACTGAAGACTCATCAGAAATTATATTATTATTATTATTATTATTATTTATTATTATTATTATTATTATTATTATTATGTTAAGATACACTTTTTAAGAAATGGAAGCAATAGAATATGCGGAGGTACTCCAACTGACACAAGAACTGGGCTGGAAATCAGCAACAGCTCCTCAGAGCTCAAACTTCTACATTCTTGAAGCTTTGTGCGATCATCCTGACAGAGTTCAGGACAAAACATAGAAATCATCCAAAGAGAAGCTTTGAAACGTCCTCCAAAAAGCCAGAAGAACTATTGAAGACCTCATAAAGTAATTACAAGGATTCAGGCTGCGTGCTGATGCCTGTATCAAACATTTACTTTCAATCTCAGTGGAATTGTATGACCTCTGGTTTTGTACTACATTGTGTATTCCCTTTTTTTGCACATTTTAGCACATTTCTGCTTTTATTTCTCATTTTTATGGTAACAGAAAAAAGTGTGGGTTTGGACTTTTGCACAGTACTGTACCTTGGACTGTATTTTACTATCTAAACTATCAAACCCAAAGATGACAGACAGGTTGTGGCAGTGAGAGATCACTTTGGCTGCTGGCCTTGAACCTTGGTGTCTGTGAGACATTTTTTATTTATGACTAAACATTTTTAATGCAAGTCATTGTTACTTTAGTGTTACCTTTGAATGTAAGCTTAACTCCTCTAATTGTGTTTAGGCAGACATGTTTTTTTTTACCTATTTTTTTACTGACACTAAATTTTTGACAGAGGTCGAGAAGCATGATCGTTATTACTGTTTCATTTTAATGAAAAAAGGATGGATGAAAAGCTACAAGTTAATCTGTCTGAAAACCCCATGATGGAGCTGTGAAAGAAAGAAAGCAAGAAAGAAAGAAAGAAAGAAAGAAAGAAAGAAAGAAAGAAAGAAAGAAAGAAA
>JBAMHX010029956.1:0-12279 GCA_037177515.1 Pseudomugil tenellus
CCCAGACTTGTTAGCTTTCAGGTGGAGACGTATTTTTCTGAGAAGGAAGTGTGTCAGTTTGGATATCAGAACAGAAATATTCAATTGCCGTTCATAATTTCAATCTTTATTTTGCACTTCCAGTATGTGCTCATTAGATTCATGATGTTTCTACAGGTAGTTTTTCTCGTGGGGGTCTGAAGCGACCTCATAATGCTGACTTTGGTCTGAAGAAGCGTCCATATGCTGACTTTTATGAGAGCCCAGCAGATGAGGACTATGCTCCATCCCCCTCTGCAGCAGGTCGCAGCTCCAAACATCCTCCCTCTGAAAGTGTGAAGGGCACGCTAAAGCCAGAGATAAAAACAACCAAGATGGTATGTACCCAGCCAGACTCAACCACACACACATACACACATACTTTAGGTCTAATTAAACATCAATATATTCTTTGTCTGTGTCTAGTCTGTTAAACCTCCACCAGCAAAGAAGAAGACCGTGACCGTAGCCCCCCAGTTTAATGCAAAAAACTGAAGCAGTTCAGTTTGCATAAAACAGTCAGTGTTGCAGAGGAGGGCATAGTTTTTATCTGTCCATCACACGGCTTAAAGTATTCCAGCATCTGCTGGATTTCCGACTTGGTTGGTTCTTGAGCTGAAAAGAAACGAAGAAGTTTATATGCAGTAATGTGAACTACCATCATGTTGGGTTCATCTAGGAATAGTGGAAGAGAAAAGTTGCATCAAACTATGGTCTGTTAGTTTTACTGGCAGGATAACAGTTATTTGTTATTTATGGCACATATTTCTCTGAAACACGCTCTATACCTATCTGCTGGTGGAAGTGTGTTTACGTGTGTGTGCATGTGTATTTATACATTGGGCCGGACCCTGGAGCATGTCAACCAGGGCTATTCAATTGGCAGCTCGTAGACCAGAACCGTGTCCCTGCATATCTGCTCAACTAGTAAATGAATAACTTATTACTGCAGAATAAACTGTAAGCTACCTGTTAACACCAGCTTCTTATGTAAATGTCACATTCAAATGTGAAGAAATTAACAGCTGAAACCAGAAAATGAAAAAAAATGCTGCTTTGATGAGTCTACAGATAATGCCAGAGTGTCTAATTGGGAAGATAGAGATGATTAAGTATACGTCTTGGTTAGGTGTGACAGTGAAGTCGAAATATTTGCAGTTCACCCCTCAACGCTAGACGACTGGCTCCAATAGAGAGCAGTGCATGTATAGTATGTTGCATTTTGCAACATACAACATACTATAGCTTTGCCATACCACTCCTTTCTTGCTGAGAGATCTCTAACCGGAACTGGGAATAGCTTACTCTGGCTCCTTCCCAGCTGTTCTTGCCATTGATTATATAAATTACTGGACAGTGCATACCATCACGTGACCCATAGGTTTCTGAAGAGCGTATTTGAAGCCAATAGGCGGGTCCTACCGTCGCCATCTGGCTGTTTCGTCATTATCGGAAAATCCCAAAATGGATGAAAAGGTAAAGCTGAGAGGGCTCCGTCACAGTGGAGTCAACAGGAAGTACGCAGCTGTAACCAGTGATAGCGCTCTTACACACATCAATCAAAAGGACACGCCTCTAAATTTAAGATTAAAATAATATCAAAACCCAAAGCGTTAGAAAAAAGTTTACACCTCCCCCACCAAGAGTTTAAAAATTGGACCTATTAAACCGAAAAAAGTTTTTGGAGCCACTCTGTAAACATTTTTATTTCAGCTGTGAAATGGGACATTTTAACATGGGAGTCTATGGGGATGCGCCGCAGCCTGAGCAAAGGTTTGGCGGTGGTGCTGTGGAGGGGGGCACCTGCCGCCGTCTGGGGAGACACAGCTTTAGAGCTTTGTCGTCGCGTTTCTTGTCTTCACATCGCTTTTGCATGGTGGAGACAGCTGCGCCAAACTTCCCATCGGGAGTTATGGGGGTGTCGAGGAGGTCCTCCTTCTCTTTAGTGGAGAGCGTGGTGAGGTTTAGCCAACGCGCTCTCTCCTGTAACACCATGAGCCCCATAGCTCTGCCCAATGTCTGGATAGCCACCTTATGGAGGTGTAAGAAGTGGTCAGTGATGACTCAAACTTCATCCCGCTGCGCAGCATCAGGAGTTGAGGTGATTTCTTCCTGCAGCTCCGCCTGATACGCCATAAGGAGGGAATTGAGTATTGAGGTATTGAGTGCGCGGACTGTGAGAGCAGCCGCCTTGTAGGATTTCTCCGTAAGGCTGGACTGGAAATGCTCCGCGCTGGTGGGTAGGGCGGAACCCCCCGCTGACATGGAAGTCTTTGGGTGAAGATGCGCCGCTACCGCCGGCTCGACTGGGGGCATCTGGCGGAGACCGCACTTTTCCATTCCCTCGCAGTCGAGCACAGAGCTCCCGCTCACTGGGTGTTTTTCCCTGTAGGGCTTGCTCTGCCAAGAGACAGCAAGTTCCTCTAACAGTTCAGGGAAGATTGGTAGAAGCTGCTTCCCGGTCCGTCTGGCTTTGGGCAGCTTCATCTATCATAACGGGAGCGGCTAGCCTCAGCCTGAACTTCGGGCCACTGGATGTCCAGTTTGGCTGTGGCGTGTTTGCACACGTCCTGCAGATCGGAATCCATGGCGGGCGAAGATGAGACTCCCTCGCCGATCTGACCGGTGCTCTGCGGCTTTGCAGCCAGGCTAGAGGCTGGTAGGGTCGGGAAATCGTCATCGTCGTCGTCCTCGTCGGAGATGAGAAGCTCGGAACTTGCGTCCGAGGCCTCTTCTTCCGCCATAAGAAAGTCCAGTGGATCGGCCGTGAGGCCCTGATTGGGCAGGACGGCGTCTGTGGTTTTGCCTCTGTTTGAGTAGGAACTGGTGTTGTATCCATACTGTCTGCAGGGCAGTGTGCCTGTAGGGCGATGTGGTCGGTTACGATTGCGTTAGCCTAGTGTGGCGGTAGCGTTGCTGCTTCCCGATAAGTGGCCCTCACAGCTAGAGTATTGCTACTCACTTTCCCTAACGGTTGCCTGGAAGATTAGCGTTAGAGTTGGGCAAGGTATTGCTATCTTAGCTAGTTTTGGGGTATTTCTACTGGGAGTATTGCTACTCGGAATGGCTAATGGTAAGTGTATTGCTACCCTCAGCAGTTAGCTTCTTACAGCGCTATTTTACAACAGGCTGGTGGGAGTAATTTTCTCTCTTTGGACTACTGTACCGTCCACAGACAATGCGCCCGGCAGCGGAGCTTGCACTCGCGTTTGTAGGCAGTTAAGCTAGGTCTCGATGGCGATAGCCAGCCTAGAGGGATAAGGTACTTCTGCTCGTAGCGAGAAGAGGTTTTTGAATGACCTGTCTACGTAGCGCCAGCCCTTTTATAGGGGGAGGGTCTTCGCCCCGCCTGGCGCTCGCAGACACGCTCCAGCCAATCCTGGCTGGGAGAGTGTAATAAGTGCTTCTGATGAGGTCACGCGCAGAGCGTTCCCATTGTGAGACACTCACTCATGCTACTCAGAGAACCGGGGTTACGCGAGTAACCTAATGTTTCCGTGTGATCTTGAATGGGCTGTACTTGAATAGCTAATTTCCTGGCGGGACCCGCCTAAAGGGATCAATAAAGTATATTCAATTTAATTCAGTTCAGTTCAGTTAGTTCCTCATGATTACCTTGTCATGTATTTTCACAGTCCCGGTATGCTAAATGGCATTTTTTCCATTTGTCCATTTCAGTTTTACAATTCTGTGTATTTAATCCAGTTCAACTACAACACAGGAGTGTTTAGCTGGCTGTAAATGTCAATATAGGACAAGAGTCATATTGGGTGCAACAGTACAAAACTTATACGCATATACAAACACACACACACAAACACAGATACACGTTTACATATCCTGAGCATGAATATTAAAGGTCCTATATTTTGCCAAATTACAGTCTATCCTATGCACATTTATGATAATATAATGCATTTTGCACCATGCACCATACTATAGTTTTGCCATTCTATTCATTTCCTGCTGTGAGGTCTCCTCCCTGGAACTGGCAATGTCTTACTATGGCTTGCCCCCCATGCGCGCTGAGCATTATGTTGGTGGTGGAGGCATTTTATGAGCTTCGATTAGTGTTAATTGTACAGTAGAAGAGTCCCCGCAGTCATCTATGCGTTTTGTAGCTTTATTCTTTTTAAAAGAAGGGTGTGGCTTAGTCAATGCCATAGCCTGATCGCACAGCTTTGACGCAGCACTGTGGCGACTCCATCCGCCCCTACCTGAAAACTTTAGCGCTCCACCTAAATTACGTCACGGGAAATGACGGATGCTTTGTCTGAGGCAATATCACGGGTTCGGCAGGGACATTGGAGGGCCTCTCTGACCACTCACTGCGGGCGGGGCGAATGAGCAAGAGTTGTCTGGGCTCATTGTTGGTTATCTATTTGTTCAGTATCCTGCTAGGTTGTGCCCATTTTTTAGGTTGTAACAATATTAATGAGATTTTTCTCCTATTACTAAAGCCAAATTATGTTGCACATAATTGATTTACAAGAGGAATAAAAGAATAAAACATTTCATTGGTGAATACTTTCTATAGGCACTGTATTTCTGGTCGTACTGCTCTGTTTTCTATATCTGACTACATATCTGCAAGCTCTGTGAAAACACTGACATGTTAATGTAAAAGAGAAAGAGAACTTCTCTGTATATTTATTTTACGTAGAGCATGAATGAGATTTGAGAGTCCAATGGGACCTAAAGGCTTCTTTTACAGAAATGGTTTGGTCCTGATAAGGACCATCAGCTAATGTGATCACGTTCAT
This sequence comes from Pseudomugil tenellus, assembly GCA_037177515.1. Lineage (NCBI taxonomy): Eukaryota > Metazoa > Chordata > Actinopteri > Atheriniformes > Pseudomugilidae > Pseudomugil > Pseudomugil tenellus. The sequence continues at coordinate 4,782 of JBAMHX010029956.1, forward strand.
GTGTTGCAGGAGATGCTGGGTCTTGCTAAACTTTCAGCCACTCAAGGACGAGGATCTCAGACTGTTCAGCAGCCTCTCTCCAACAGGTAAACTTGAACACCCGTTCTAATTTCTAGGCGTTCTCCTTAGCATCAGGGTTTCACAATCTGAGCTGTTCTCCAGGTTCATGCAGCCAGTTCAGAAGATTGATATGAACCTGACAGACCTTCTCGGAGAGCTGCAGCGAGACCCCTGGCCGGTCACACAGGGGAAGAGACCACTACGCTCGCTAGGTGTTGCAATGTCCATTGCTGTAGGGCTGCTGGAGGTGAGGTTGGAGTGCACAGGTCAGCATCATGTGGACACAAAACTTAATTTGATTGACATGATTACCTACAGTGCACCTTTCCCAATACCGGTGGCCGCATTATGACATTTATTGGAGGCCCGGCAACTCAGGGACCTGGCATGGTTGTAGGGGATGAGCTGAAGACCCCCATCAGGTCTTGGCACGACATCGAGAAGGACAATGCAAAATTCATGAAGAAAGCCACCAAAGTGAGTAAGAACTGTTCCCATTCAGGAGTAGCACCAGGATTATCTGGTAGATACAATCCACCAGATCTGTCTATACATAAATCCATCATATGATCCACATTAGAAATTGAATAAGAAATACTTTTTTATATGTCAAATGGAAAACTTAAATGTTGTATTTGTTTTTCTTTTTCTTTTCAAAACCGGGAGCTGATTCCACAGAAAATGGTCTCATAGCTAAATGTTTTGCCTCCCATTCTACTTTAAGAACCACTAGGAACCAACCAAAGACGTATTGAACATGTGCTGATAGGAAAGTCTGATGGGAATATCTGAAACTGAGGTCTTTAAGGTTCTATAGAGCCTGGTTACAAAAATCTTTATATGTGAGAAGAATTTTTATTTTTGGATTTAATAGAGAGCTGGAAAGAGATGTTAAAACTGGAGAAATATGATATTTGATGATTATTGTCTTCAGAACCCTTGCTGCAAAAGTTTGATCAGATAATTTGTATTCTTATTTTTCTCCAATATATCATTTTGTCATTTTCAAGATACTTAAAAAAGACAAGAACAACAAACAGGCTCAGACATGTACTAACAAAAACTAGCAAAAGAAAAAATGCAAACAAAGTAATTATTAAAGTTGCCAGTCAAAAGACATAAACGCACACACATCTCAAAAGGAGTGGTCAGGTGAAATTCTCACTTTGCAGTGTTTGTGTAAAGGCAGTCAAGACATGGGTCCCAAATAGCTTGAGAATTTTCTGAGCAAATTTGTTCTCATAAACCTGTCTTTCCATTTGTATGACGAGGGTTATATCAGTTAATCATCTGTGAAAAGATGGGGAAGAGGTCAGGGTTAGGGTTCTAGTCCATCAAGAATAGTTTCTTAGCAACAATAATCTCCAGTATCAGAGATTGTCACAGTGATGTAGTATGCTTACTGCAGCCTGTGAACAATTAAAGATGACAAGCTCAGTGTCTGGTTGGAAGGTTGGTTTTTAAGCCTTAAAATACCAGTGAAATAACTGGTCCTAAAATTCAGTCGCAACGGAATTAACTGATGCCTCCCATTTACAAAACAAGAGGCCAGGCTTTTATTCCACATAGGTTCTGACCATCAGCACCCAACTCTTTTCACTAAGCCCCCCTTATTATTTGTACCAACCACTTTGCAGCCATCAATGGATGTACAAAAGCAAAGATGAGGCACCTAGGGTGGGGAGGGTTTTTCGAAAGGTGAAAAATATGTGTTCCTTGGAAAGAGCTTAAAAAAATGTAATGAACATATCCTGATTTGCAGATAGCAAAAATAGTGAGCGTGGCAGTTTATACTTTAATCTGTTAAAGGACGCAAACTGTCCACCCTGATACAGATGTTTAATCAAAATGAGACCTTAGCAATTGCATTTGAGCATGACTCTTCCCGCTCAGAACCCCAGGAAGCAGGTACCGCAAAAGTATCTACTTGCTATGCAATATCTATAGTGGAAACACCCTGAATCTTTGTCGAGCCGGGGAGAGTAAGTACTAATGGAAAAAGCCTATTAGTCTCAATTTCTAATTATGAAGGGGAGTTGGGGGGTCAGACACTCTTGGGCGCCATGCTGCCAAAACATCAGAGTTCTGACATTAGCAGCCCAGTAATAATGTTTGAATATTGAAAGACCCACCTTCTCTGGGACTTTAGTTTTTACAACTGATCTTTAGAAATTCTTTGAGTCTTGGTATTTCAAATAAAAGGCAGAATAAGAGTCTATTTAAAAAAAAACCTGATATGAGAAATACAGGAAATTTCTGAAGAGATGAAGAAACTTAGAATGGGAGACCATTTTAATTACATTAATATGACCAACCGTTGACAAAGGAAGGATTTTCCTTTTGTTAAATAAAACATTTCCCCTGGTTAAATTATTTTGTTATAATTTAGCAACAAACTTCTGTGTTTTGATGTTTTTTGCGTACAAACTAATAGACATTTCTGTACCCCCACCTACAATCTGATAATTTCTCAGGTTCAGGTAACTGTACCCATAGGTAAATGCAAAAAGTGCTAAGAATTATTTGTTCTTAGTGTGCTGATTCCTGTTTAAAGCTATTGCTGCAGGAACAAAACTATTCTTGGCGGCTGGCTGTAGCTCAGGTAGAAGAGCAGTCGTCTTTCAACCAGAAAGTTGTGAGATTGATTCCAGGCTTCGTCTGACTACATGTCAAAGTGTCCTTGGGCAAGACACTGAATCCTAAGCTGCCCCCCGATGTGCCTATTGGGGTGTGAGTGTGTGTGTGTGTGTGTGTGTGAATGTGAACTATGTAGCGTAAAGCGCTTTGAGCGGTCAGCATGAATGGAAAAGCATTATATAAGTACATGGCCATTCTTGTATCTCTTTGCTTTGCAAAGAATCTTTGACCAGATGGCAAATGTTGAAACAGGCAGTTTAAAGGATGGGACTGGCCCTGACTGACATTAGAGCCTAGTCGCTGCAGCTGCCTCATGTACAGTGAATTTGGGCTCAGCTGTGGCTGTCCAATCAGCTTACTTGCCCACTTTACTATCAGATTTAGAGGGAAATTGTAATCTGACCTCATTATAATGAAGATACAGTAACGTTGATCAGAAATGGTGACTTTTCTGTCACAAGAGTGACATAAGTGATGGAGCAGATTTCAATTCAGATTTTTGATTGTCATTGTTTCTAAACAAGTGTTTAAAGACTTTAGTGACATATATGTCGATGAATATAAACTTAAACAGCCATTCTGATGGGTCACAGATTTTTTTTTATAACACAGGAAACAACGGTGTTCCACCACTGAGATTGTCGGGGAAATGCCCAGACAGACAGAGTGCAGAGATAATATTGTGCAATAAAAGCTATCTGAAACAAAAGTCTACTACACTTAGTTTAATACACAATAGTATAAATAGCAACATGTAGCCACAGAATTTAAAAGTGGCATACAAAAGTTAGCATTAGCTATTATTAGCTTACCTGATATGTAACTTCTTTGAAATTGCAATTGTTGCATCTGACACTGTCCTGCAGGTTGCAAAAATCTTCAGACACTTCGCAGGGTCTTTTGGCTTGTGTTCTGTTTTTCTTTGAGGTTTAACTATGGTTGGCAAACAATAGAGCATTACTGCCACCTACTGTTCCAGAATGGGGGCATGAGAACGCTGCGTTGTTTTGGTTGCGATGTGTCACTTCATCACGGACAGCTGAGACATTGGACCCCTCCTTCAAAGAGGGTCCGGGACTACAATGGAAACAGAATTTAATTCAAGTAGAATTCGGCATGTGGGGACGAGTGGGGGTGAGTAGGGTCAAACGGAAATGACTCATAAGTAATAGTTCAGATAACGTTCAATTATTGCATGAGAACTGCTGGCGTCTGGTAAATTCAGCTTAAACAACTGTCTAAAGCCAAACTATTTGTTTCCCTCCATGATTTTGAGATTTTAATCCATGCTTTAATTCCAAATTGCCTGGATTACATCAATGCACTATACATTTACATTTCTTTTTTACATTTAAAAAAGACAGGACTGCATCACTCTGTTTTTAAAGTTTTTACATCTGATTTTATTGATTTATTTGTTTATTAAATGTAAACATAGTCTTGCTCCACAGTCTCTGTCCGACCTGCTCCAGTCCTACTCCCCTGCACGTTCTCTCAGGTCGGCAGATAATTCCCTGTTGGTGGTTTCTAGATCTAAAATAAAATCCTGAGGGGACTGCTCTTTTACAGCTGTTGGCCCCAAACTGTGGAATGCACTGCCACTGTACATTAGACAGACTGTGTCCCTTTCTGTTTTAAATCCTCCCATAAAACCAGGAAAGGACCCCACACTTCCATCCAGTTACCCAATTTCATTAATAAATGTAGATCTTAAAATAATCAGTAAAGCTCTCGCCAGAAGGATAGAAAAAATAACTCCTCATTATACATCTGGACCAAACAGGTTTTATAAAAGGAAGAAACTCTTCTACTAACATGCGTAGATTAATTAACCTTATAGATTCTAATATACATAATCTGGAGACGAAAATAAACTCTTTAGATGCAGAAAAAGCTTTTCACTGTGTAAACTGGATTTTTTTATTTGCAACATTAAATACGTTTGGATCATCTTTCATAAACTGGATAAAAATATTATATAACAACCCAAATGCATGTGTGAGGACCAATGATCAAACTTCTCCAAGCTTCTGTTTGCAGAGAGGCACCAGACATGGCTGCCCTCTTTCTCCATTATTGTTTGCCATTTTTATTGAACCTCTAGCAGCAGCCATTAGACAAAACAAAATTTAAAGGAATTAATACCAAAAACATAGAGCATAAAATAAGTTTATATTCCGATGATATTTTACTTTTTCTCCAGTACTCGCAATCATCTCTTTCCCAGGCAATTACATTAATTAACAAATTCTCATCAATATCGGATTACTCTATTAACTGGTCAAAAACCGCAGTTATGCCCATTAACTGTAACTTACTAAATATATCCAACACCATAATACAATCTGGAAACATTAGATATTTGGGTATAAATATATCACCTCGACTATCAGAATTAACTAAGTTAAATTATGAACAACTATCAAAAACAATAGAAAATTATCTTTCTCGATGGAGGCGCTGGAGTAACTCCATGCTGAGTTAATTACCCATTTTGAATGATACCAAATAAACCATCTTCAGGTTGGTTTAAGTCACTGGACTCTCTGATATCAAAATTCTTTGGGGAAAAGTCGTCACATATCAACCTAAAAACGTTACAACAGACTAAAGACAGAGGTGGATTAGACCTGCCCAACTTTAATCATTATTTCATATCTAACAGGGTGCAATACATTTCCAAGTGTCTGAAACCACATTATATGGATGATCCAAGGCTAGATGTAGAGCAAGCCTTGTGTGATGATTTAATAATCTCTGACTTGCCATTTATCGGCTCAACCATTAAACGATAGAAGTGCTTTAAAAGTATTAATATCAGTGCCTCTTTAATGGCTTGGTGGGAATTTCTGAAACTAACTAAGTCTGCACTTTATCCATGTAAGCTCACACCTATCTGGAACAACCCCAACATCCTGTAAAATAAAAAGATGATAAACTTTTCTCAATGGAAAAAATAAAGGAATAAAACAATTAGAAAATATATAATAAAAAAATTGAAACTTTTTACCATTTGATGTACTAACTTAACAACATGAAATTAGCAACAACAAATTATTACAGTATCACCAACTTAAATCTATCACAAGTAAAAAATACACTCCTAATCAATTAAGCTTGCAGCTACCTATAAAGACAGAATTTTTAAATCTTAATGCACCAAAACTATTATCAAAAATATATAGATTATCCAACCTAGATGATTCCATCTAACTATCTCCCAATTTCAAAATGGGAAACAAATTTATTTAGAAACTTTAATGACAATGAATGGATACAAATATGTTTAAACACATTTAATATGACAAAAAAATCAAATATCCAATTAATTCAATTGAAAATTTTGCACAGAACTCAAAGACTTGTCACAATGTAATATCCCTGCAAGCCCCACGAAATGCCTAGTGGGTGAGTTTAGCGAAATTAACACCATGTTAATCTCTTCAAACTTAATCCTCACTGTTTTGTGTATCACAAAGAAAACTATCCTTTTAAATTGGAAAACTAAACAGAATCTTTGCATCCAGCATTTTAGAAATCTCTTATTACCTCACATCAGTATTGAGAAAATTTCTGCCTCTTCAAAGGACCAATTAGCTGAATTTCACTCCGTCTGGTCCCCTGTGATTAGCTCCATCACCTGGTGGAGGAATGTACCGTCCTCGTTCTGGGGTTAAGGGGTTGTTCTGGGGTCCCCTGGGGCTGTGGGCACTTAGCAGTTGTCTGGGTGGGGGTCTTGGCTGCCTTGCCAAAGGGGCAGCTCTGTGTCTAGTCTAGGTGGTGGAGCAGTGGGTGGATCTGTGGCTGGTGCCGCCTGTGGCAGTGGGGCGGGACTGCCGGTGAAGGCCAGGGCGGTGGTTGTTGAGCACGTGGCGGGTGGCCGGGGTGCTCGGGGTGGGCTGGGGTCCTGGGCTCTGGGGCGCGGGGGTGTGCTCTCCTCTCTTGGCGGCCGGGGTGACGGCCGGCGCTGGACGCGGGTTCTGGACAGGCCTGGTCTGACGTTGGGGTGGTGGGCTTGTCCGTCCTCTTGTCCTCATATGTGGCCCTGGGACCAGGGGGATGTGGGTGGGGGTTGGTTGCGTGTGCCTGTTGTGTGTGGGTTTGTTTAGCTGTGTGTGTGTGTATCTGGGGTTGATGGGTGTGTATGTGCAAGTGAGTGTGGGCTGCGAGTGTGTGTATGTGCAGGAGAGTGGGCTGATGAGTGTATATGGTGTGTTGGGTTGCATGTGTGGGTTGGTGGGTATGTGGAGGGCTTGGTGGGTGTGTGTGTGGGTGGAGTGAGACTGGGAGCGTGTGTGGAAGAATGAGCTGGTGAGATGATGGGGAGGGAATGTGGGGTCCCCTTGGTAGGCCTAGGGGGGCGGGCCTAGAGTCTTTATCCCTCACTGATGGGTGGGTGCCTACTGTGTCTGCTGGCGGCTCCCCAGGGGAGATGGCTGTGGGCTCTGGTGGTAGGGGCAGTTGCGTCCGATGTGGTCTACTGTGGGGGCCCTGGGGAATGGGAGGTGCCTAGACAGCGGCTCACATTCCAGAGGGGATCATGCCACACCTTAAAATCATTAATGGGTGGGGTGAGTGGGGAGTGACAAGGCATTTTTACAACCCCATTTCCTAGGCCAGTCTTGCTTGTGCCTTGGTCGTGGCGAACTGTTGCCCATCCAGCTCGGGCTGGCTTGGCTGGTGGAAGCTGATGTGGATCTTGCAGGGTGCTTGGCTTGCTGTGCGTGTGTGTGTGTGTGTGTGTGTGTGTGTGTGTGTGTGTGTGTGTGTGTGTGTGTGTGTGTGTGTATATATATATATA
>JBAMHX010029957.1:0-12276 GCA_037177515.1 Pseudomugil tenellus
TTGGAGCCACTCTGTAAACATGTTTATTTCAGCTGTGAAATCATTTTAACATGGGAGTCTATGGGCATTGCTCTCTAATGGAGCCAGTCATCTAGCGGTGAGGGGTGAACTGAAATTATTTCTACTTCCTTATTAGCGTCACCATCGGCAGCCAGAGATTGACGCCTGCTATTAAAACTCCTTCATCTCCATGGAAACTAGCAGGACCTTCATGATTCATTTTTTAACAAAGACACACATAGCAGTTTTTTTAAGTTAGAATAAAACTTTTCACCACAAAACAGTAAAAGTAAGACATTTGTGATTCTGGCTGCTAACTCTGAGTTTTTGTCTCACAGTGGTGAGACTGGCGTCTTTGTGATCAGTATTTAACTTCATGTGACTTTGTTTGGTTTACTTGAAGTGAAGAAATGATCAGAAACTCTAAAGGGGACGCTGCTGCTCTCATGTTTTTCTTAAATCCACATATTACTGCTGGGAGTTAGAACTGGGTTTGGTTTGGATCCCAACGCTTGGTAGAGTTTTATGTGAAGTTTGCTCGCTTGTCATTTTGCTGTTAGATGTGAATGGAAAGTGAGATCATCATGTGATTAAAAAAACAAACGTCCTGAGGCGCTCTTCTACACACTGGAAACTTGCTGGATCATTTCCAGGCTGTTCTTGGACAAGACACATATGTGTGTATTGGGGTGTGTGTGTGGATGGGTACATGTGACATGTGTGGTCAACATGACTTGAAAAGTACATTTACCATTAAACATGCATTACATACGTGTACAACCTGAAAACTGGCTTTTAAAAAACCCTATTCTGGACTCATTTGATGACACGGTGACATCTTTTATGTACGTCTCTGCAACTTTCACTGCTCAGAAAGCACAGTATTCAACATTTGTGTTTTTACATCAAGTGGCATCTGTGATTTAGGAAAAATAGCAAACAAAAGCAGAATCATTTGTAACAGAGTCGGCCGACATCTTCCAACTAAAGTTCAGATCAACACGTAAAAACAAATGAAAAAGGTCAGCAGATAAATGACAACATGGCCATAAACGATGAATGAAAAGAAGCAGAAAGCATTTCACACATTAAAATGTTATCTGCTGGATTCATTCCTGCAAACAGCTCATGTGTCCTCGCTTCACATTCTGAGTCACATACTACGCTGTCCATCTCTGCATTAGCTGAAGACATTTCATCCTCATCCTGGCTTATAGTCTGAGCTTTTCTCTCAAGCTTGTCACAGCTTCACCTTCCCAGCCAGCGGACTGCTGGGGTAAAGCTGGGAGAACCGACCCAGAGTCCAGACTGGGAAGATGTTTCTGTAGGAGGTGTAGCTAATGGCACAGCTCTTGTTGAAAACACCTGCAATATTCTCCTGGAAAAGGAGGAAAAACACAGAAATCTACTATAAATGTCACATCATTGTTGTATCATCTCATAGTTGGGATTCATGTCATAGCAGAAGCAGTAAAATGTGACTGTATGTTGCAGAGGCATGGTTGTGATATTTTCCATGTCACTAGGGGTAATGTGTGTGTTTTGCTTGGTACAAAGAGGGTGAGGCAAAGTGTCTATTTCTGTTAAATGCTGAGTTTAATACGTCAAATACGTCCAAATGTGCAGTTCCACCATTAAAAAGTTTTACTGAAGGGGTTAAATAAACATGGTGGAAGATCAGCAATGGCGGCCATGTTTCCTCCTTGCATTCAGCATGTCTGAGAGAGGCTGTGTCTGAATGTGCCCCCTATGCCTTAACCCCTCATTCACTACATAGGGCTGCACTACAGAGCACACTATATAGTTCCCTCAATCTGCTGGCGATTCGGACACGAAGCACACTACTTTTTCTCTGTCGCGCATCATGTGACTACCAGCTTTAACTATGGCAACCACAACAGGCTTGAAAGTTTACGTAAAAATGTATTATTTACTTATATTGCATTTTATTCTTGCTTTGTATCATATTTATTCAGCAGATAATCGATAAAAATCATAGTTTATAGGTTGTTTTTAACGTTTTGATGTTCGTATCATTTCCGCCATTGTAAGCTCCGGCCCGCAATGCATTGTGGTCTATATTGACCCGTCTAGTGACCATCGATGCTCACTACTTTTCAAGATGCATTGTGGGTAACTACTTTTTTTCCTAAAGTACATTCGGACACCCCTACAAAATGGCGTGAGCACTACATAGGGCACTATGTAGGGCATAGGGTGCACCTTCAGACACAGGCAGAGCCTTGTTTACACTCTCAGTGACTAGTTTGCCTCGTCACATTGTGTATGGGATGTAACAATCACCTGTGGCCAGTCTCCATTGGACAGCTGCTTATCAATCAGGAGGTGAACGCCTCTCTCAATGGCCCGCTTGTTGGGATGTCTGCTTATACACACAAGAGATGTGGTGAAAATGATGGAAGACTTTATTTAAACCTGCTCCTCGTTACGCTTTACCTCACAGCCATGAGTCCTAACAAAGCCCAGCAGGTGTTGTGGATCTGAGCAGTGCTGCTCTGGATGTAGCGACGCTGCTCACATGACTCAAAGTCCTCCCCCCACCCTCCATCCGACATCTGATGGTCCAGCAGGAACTGACACGCTTTCTGAACCTCCTCACACACATTCCTGATCAGAAAGAAAGCAGCTATGCGCTCTGACTTCTCCTGCTTAGCAGCTCAGTGTTCCTGTAGCTTTTTTTTTTTAAACATGATCTGTGTTCAACTTACTCCTTCTTGTAGACATGGCCCAGGCAGGCAAAAGCTTCCAGGCCAAACCATGTTCCATATGTGAAACACACTCCCCATGAGCTGAGCACAAGTAACAAAAAGACTCAGACTGGCCTGTTTGTTAAGCACCAGATAGTAAAACATCAAGTCTGCACCCACCCTTCCCAGGATCCATCAGGTCTCTGCATCTTTCTGCAGTACTGCAGCCCGTCTCTTAGAGTGGACCTGATGAACAAACAGCCAGTTTATTCTTTAACGTCAACAATTTGCACAAATTATGAACAACCATCATTCTCAAAAACTTCAGACTGTGTCTAAAATGGGAAAAAAAACTCAGAATACAGAATATTACAAGTCTGATCAAGTCACACTTTATTCCCAGTACAACATAAGAACATAGCAAACTTTAAAAATTAAGAAATTATATCATTAGATGAAAATATGAGATTAATCTGATGCAGCAGCACATCTGTAAAAAAGTAGTTCTAGGATGATGTTCAGCATTGAGTGTCACTTCGTCTTTTAACATCTGTCTGTAAACATCTGGGAAGTGAGGAGACAAGTTGCTGGAGTTTTAGGAGAGGAATATTGTGTCATTCTGGTCTGATGCAGGATTCTGGACAAATCCTCCTGCAGTTCTACCTGATTTGTACCAGTTACTTTTCCAGCCTTTTGTTGCCTATTTTGTTACCTTTTTCACATGTTTTGCTGCCATCAAATGTAAAATGAGCTCATATCTTCCCTAAAAAGATAAAACGCAGTTTCATCATCTGATAAGTTCCTTGTTTTACTGAGAATAAAACGTTGATGAGATTTCCAAACCATCGTACTGTTTATTTACATTTTGCACAACATCCCAACTTGTTGGAAAATGTGCTAATATGTAAATAGAAGATGTATTTATGAGTCACTAAGCTACAAAAGAAAATATGGCTTGTGCTCAGTACCTGATCTCGTCAGCACGGTGATCTGGGTAGTTTTTCTGGAAGTGTCTCAGAGCTTGTAGTACTGCAGAAGTACACTCAACATATGTATAATCTATCATTATATCTCCTGTTGCAGATAGAACACAGTGGAGACATAAACACACTGCATCAACAATACAGGGTGAGCAGAATTATTAGGCAAATGAGTATTTTGACCACATCATCCTCTTTATGCATGTTGTCCTACTCCAAGCAGTACAGGCTTGAAAGCCTACTACCGATTAAACATATCAGGTGATGTGCATCTCTGTAATGAGGGTGTGGTCTAATGACATCAGCACCCTTTATCAGGTGTACATAATTATTAGGCAACTTCCATTCCTTTGGCAAAATGGGTCAGAAGAGAAATTTGCCTCTCCCTGAGCTTACATCGTACCGTGGTGAAGAGGTTTAAGTGTCCTGAAGATCCTAGCGGCTATGTTTTTGGGGGCTTTATGCCCATGGTCTCCCATGGTCAAACGGTCATCTTGCGAGGGACCAGACTAAGTGCGGCTCGAAGACCCCTATGATGACAACGAGGGTCTCTGGAGCCCCCCTCTGGAGCCAGGCCTGGATTGGGGCATGAGGGCAAGGGTCTGGTGGCCAGGTCTTTGCCCATGGGGCTCAGTCGGGCCAACCCAAAAAAACGTACAAGGTCCCCACATGCCGTGGTCTTACCACCCGTCGAGGGGGAACTAGGCAGCTCTAGGGATGTGGAAGGGAAGGAGCCTAAACTTGTGTGCGAAGTTGAGCGGTTCTGGCTAGATGTAGTTGGATTGACCTAGACGCACAGTTTGGGCTCTGGAACCAGTATCCTCGAAAAGGGTTGGATTTCTTCCACTCTGGAGTTTCTTCCGGTGAGAAGCACCGAGTGGGTGTGGGCATACTGAAGAACCCCCGGCCTAGTGCCTGTACATTGGGGCTCACCCCAGGGGATGAGGGGATAGCCTCCCTCTGCCTTCGGGTAGAGGAACGGGTTCTGACTGTTGTTTGTGCCTATGCACCGAACGGCAGTTCAGAGTACCCACCCTTCTTGGAGTCCTTGGAGGCAGTGTTGGTAAGCAATCCTCCTGGGGACTTCAATGCTCACGTTGGTATTGACAGTGAGACACCAGAGTGGTGTTCTGTTGTGGACTTTTGTGCTCGTCACGGATTGTCCATAACAAACACCATGTTCAGGCATAAGAATGTCCATATGTGCACCTGGCACCAGGACACTCTAGGTCACAGTTCGATGATCAACTTTGTAGCCCTATTGTCGGACTTCTGGCCACATGTTCTGGACACTCAGGACAAGATACATGGTAATGGTGGTGAGTTGGCTCAATTTACCGATCGGTCTTTGCTCTTAGCTGTGGTTAGTGACCAAATTAACGAGATTGTGAATATAAGTGGCCAAAATGGGTTTCCTCCGCAGGGTGGCCCTTAGAGATAAGGTGAGAAGCTTGGTCATCCAGGAGGGACTCAGAGTAGAGCCCCTGCTTCTCCACATCAAGATCATCCAGATGTGGTGACTTGGGCATCTGGTTAGGATGCCTCCTGGACACCTCCCTGGTGAGTTGTTCCGGACACGTCTCTGCGGGAGGAGGCCCTGGGGGAGACCGCGAACAGACTCAAGAGATTATCTCTCCCGGCTCACCTAGGAACCTCTTGGGATTCTTCCTTCCTGAGCTGGCAGATGTGGCTGGGGAGAAGAAAGTCTGGGCTTTCCTCCTGAGGCTGCTGCCTTTGCGACCCTGCTCTGCATATGCGGAAGATTGTGTACAATTTGACGGACTCTGAAAAGTCAAAAATAGTGAGATGTCTTTCAGAGGGATGCAGCACTATGAAATTGCCGAGCTACAATCAAGCGTTTAATTTAAAACAGTCAACAGGGTTGGAAGAAGTGTGTTGAAAAAAGCGTGTTGAGGTGCAAAATAACTGCTCATGAACTGAGGAAAATGAACCAGGAAGCTGCCAAGATGCCATTTGCCACCATTTTTGCCATATTTCAGAGCTACAACATCTCTGGAGTGCCAAGAAGCACAAGGCGTGCAATACTCAGGTAAAGAAGGCTGAAAAACATCCACCACTGAGCAAGACACACAAGATAAAACATCAAGACCAGGCCAAGAAATGTCATAAGACTGGATTTTCAGTGGTTTTATGAACTGATGAAATGAGACTCTTGATGGGCCAGATGGATGGGCCCGTGACTGGATTAGTAAAGGACAGAAAGCTTTACTCTGACTAAGATAGAGGTGGGGTGATGGTGTCATCAAAGATTAGCTTGTGGGACGTTTTCGGGGTGAGCATGTAGTCAAGCTCAACTCCCAGTCCTCCCAGTTTCTGGAAGACACCTTCTTCAATCAGAGGTACAGGAAGAAGTCAGCATCGTTCAAGAAAAACATGATTTTCATGCAGGACAATGTTCCATCACACGCATCCAAATACTCCACTGCGTGGCTGACCAGAAAAGGTCTAAAAGAAGAAAAATAATGACATTGCCTATTGGTTTCCCTGGTGAAAATGAGAGAAATGGGTATATATTTGTTTTACTTGTCTAATAACTATGCACAGTAATAGTCGCCAGCACATACAGATATCCTCCAAAGATACTGAAAAAAAAACTCACTCCAACTTCCAAAAATATTCAGCTTTGATATTATGAGTCTTTTGTGTTCATTGAGAATATAGTTGTCGATGTCATAGTCAATAATAAAATTAATTCTCAAGAATACAACTTGCCTAATAATTCTGCACACCCTGTACAGGTTCCTCTTTTTACTCCCTGCAGACGGTGATAAATGTTTTCCAGTGTCTAAAAGTTGGTTGGTTATCTGATTCACTGCATGTGAGTCAAGGTCCTGACATCATGTTGTGGCAAGCAGCAACTTCTTATTTCACTTTGTGGATTTGAGTTATGTTGTATATCGTCATTAACAGACTCACCAAACACCTCAGAGGGGTTAAGCAGCTCCAGGAGTCTCCCTCCTCTCTTAGTTTCATATGTAGCAAACCCGCCGTCTGTGTTTCGCATGCTCAGCAGCTACAAAGATACGACAGGAACATGGAGAACATGTGAAAATGCTTCACAGTTACAACAGAGGACAGGAAGATGAATCTGCTCTGTTGCACAGGTGTCTCTTTCTGCTAGCACCATACAAGGCGCATTGATGCTTCCGCAGAGGACATTGAGGAGAAATTGCTGGAGAGAATTAAAAAGTCACCATGGTACACAATTTAGGTGGATGAGAATACTGATATTGACAACAAGGCAACAGTACTTAATTATGTGCAATATCTATCACCTAGTGTAAGAAGGCCAGCGTCCACGTCCCTCTGAAGCACCACGTTCCCCCATTCCCCTTAGACAGGGCCTTTCTGACCCATACTTTCAAAGAACTGTATACCAAGAAAACAGTTTCATTTGTACTCACCACATTAACGGCATCATACAGACGCTCGGTGGCGACAGGCTCCCTGATGGAGGGACACAGCTCCTCCAGCAGCATCAGAGACTTCAGGCCCTCTGCTGTGCAGTCAGACACCACCCAACCACAGTCATGAGTACTGAAGGGGAAACCTCCCTGACAAACATGCACATAGACAAATACATACGTACATTTCTTTGTCTTTTTGGAGGGAATTTATAAGATAAAAGCATGTGTTGGTATTATGTAGTGTTGTGGCCATTTCATATCTTAGCTTAATTAACTCACTCTTAATTAATATCTGGCTGAAAGCTTTGACCATCATGTTCCTAAGGTAATGTCATTCTGACCTTAGTGAGACATCTGTCTGGGTTGTGTCCTTCCATCATGGAGAATGTTGAGACGGGACATGGGTCTTTTATCATCTTTACAACAGATTATTAGCTGTAGAGTATCACGCACACAAAGTCTTTAAACGAAGATGTCTCCAGGTGACTGGGCAGAATTACTTTGGACTTCTGTGGGTGCTTTTCCAGGACTAGTTCGGAGCCAGGAGCCAGAGTTTTTGGTTTTGGACCGCTCAAACCCCGGCTCCTGGCTCTCAAAAACTGGTTCAGTCCAGGCTCCAACTCTTTACTGGGCCAGAGTTGGAACCACCTCACCTTGCTTGCCTCCACAGTTGGGGGCGGAGTTACCATGGAGTTTAAACACGGACCAAAATTTTTAATAAAATAGGATAAATTAAATATAAAACCAAGCGGAATTCTCCAACAATGAGTTTTAGACCAAAATCTTAATAAAAATAAAAATTAGGAGCAGCCTCTGTTTACTTTGGCTGCCGCAGACTTCTTGGCAGCAGCCAAAGTGAACAAATGTCGCACCAGGAAGCTTAATCTGGTAAGTGTTGCTGTCTTATATTTACTCGACGAACATGTTTTGATTACATAATGATTACATAATGACGTAGAACCAACTAGGCTCTCTGTTGGTCGAAAACAAAACCAGGTCTGGCTCTAACCGCACCCGTTCTTTGGTTGAAAAACGGACTGTGTCACGACAGATATCTGAAATGATTCTCCCCGGGTTATAACCTTGGATCTCATCTGTCTCTCTTTCATGTATTGTCTCACTTCATGTTTTAATGTTTATGTATGTTTAACTTCTTTATCCTTCACTTATTAAATTTATATTCTCAATCTAAGAAACCAGTCTCCTTGTCCCTGACAGGAAAAACAGTCATTTAAGTAGTATTGTCTGTACCTTGTTCATGTGTCTGTAGTATTTCTGGTATTCAGCAGGATTCTCGCGTATCTGGGAATCAGAAAACATTGATAAGAGAAGCGATATTCATATCACAGTTCTGATCGTTAGTTCACCTGAATGCTGTTGCTGCCGTTAAGAGAGCACCTGAATCTTAGTGTTTGTTTCCACTGGTAGGTGAGACGGCAGTTTCATGTACCTGTGTGATGCTTAGAAAGTGGTGAGCTTCATAAAGACATTCTGCCAGTCTGGGCTCATTCTGGGCTCCTGCCTAAAGATCCCCAACAAACACATAAAACGATCAATATGCAAACATTCCATGTTTTACATTTTTACATGTTGTAAGAAAGTTTCACTTAAAACACTGCAGGTCTGCAGAACAATTTCACGTTACCTCGAGAAAAGCCTGAACAGCAAAACAAGTGTCCCAGAGCTGAGATCCATTTGTTCCCTGTGTGGAAGATGTCAGGGAGAAACTTACATGAGATTCAGACACGGTAGTTCAGTTTTACTCGCAAGCGGAGTCACTCATGCAACTTGACACGTCAGTCTGAACAACCTGGTTCCTGTCTATCTAAAGGAAGATGTGTGTGTGTGTATGTGTAGACGTCATAGATGTATCTTATGTGTATGACCTTCAGTCATGATAAATCAATCTTTGTTCTAGTACATTATGTTACATAAGTTCATAGCAGCTTCAAATCAGAACCACTCTGACAGAAGAGAAACCCCCCAAAAGGACTAAAACTATTAATTTACTCATAATTCGACATTGTAAATGTCAAATCGGAGGGTGTCATTAAAGAAGCCTGATTAAAATGGTGCTCATTTAGTTTGCAGTCATGTTTTTGTGCATGTCTTAGAACTTCAATCACAATGATACAAAAGTTGAAGAGGAAAATTCTCACCTGCATTTTCATGCCATCCAATCCCAACCTGGAACACAGAACATCAGTTTTTTCCTATTATCTAACTGAATTTATTTCATTTTTGCTACATGAGTGTGTTGGGTTTTGCTAATGATCTAAGCTTTGCCAGCTGACTGACCAGAGGTAGTCGGGGATCCTGGACACATGCTCCTGAAAGTCTGGTGAGGAGGGGCCGTCTACATACCAGCGAACCAGCATATTGATAGTCTTGGAGATCTGGAGCGAGATACGCAAAGTTAAAATGTTAAATACCGAACAGTATTCTTCCGCCTATCCAAGGTCGGGTCACGGAGGCAGCAGCCTAAAGAGGGAAGCGCAGAGTTTCCTCCCCAGCCACATCTGCCAGCTCAACCGGAGGGATCCCGAGCCTCCCCAGGCCAGCCGAGAGATATAATCTCGCCAGCGTGTTCGAGGTCTTCTCCCACCCAGGCCAGCCGAGAGAAATAATCTCACCAGCGTGTTTGAGGTCTTCTCCCACAGGGTCGCGCCTGGAACACCTCACCAGGGAGGCGTCTAGGAGGCATCCTAACCAGATGTCCGAGCCACCTCATCTGGCTCCTCTCGACGAGACTCTACTGAGTCCCTCCTGGATGGCCGAGCCTCTCACCCTATCTCTAAGTGAGACTGCGTAGGAAACCCATTTCGGCTGCCTGTAATCGCGATCTCCTTCTTTTGGTCACTACCCAGAGCTCATGACCATAGGTGAGGATAGGAGCAAAGCTCTTCTGGTAAATTGAGAGCTTTGCCTTTTGGCTCAGCTCCCTCTTCACCATGACAGAGCAGCGCAGCGTCCACATTACTGTGAAGGCACCGATCCGCCTGTCGATTTCACGCCTGTCCATCCTTGCCTCATTTATGAACAAGACCTCGACATACTTCAACTCCTCCACTTGCGGCAGGACCTCATTACCGACCCGAAGCGGTTACTCCACCTTTTCCCGTCTCAGATTTGGAGGTGCTGATTCTCATCCCAGCCGCTTCGCACTCGGCTGCGAATCGCTCAAGCAAGAGCTGGAGATCACGACCAGATGAAGCCAACAGTACCACGTCGTCCGCAAAAAGCAGAGACACGATTCTGATGTCACCAAACCGGATCCCCTCAACACGTCAGCTGCTCCTAGAAATCCTGTCCATATATGTTATGAACAGTGATAAAGGGCCGACATGATGGAGTCCAACCCTCACTGGAAACGAATCCAACTTACTGCCGTTAAGTAAATGTTAAATAGAAAAGATTAAATAAAACCAAATGCATGAAGTCAAAGCATTGAACACATTATGGAGCTTATGTTCATGTTTCATGTAAAAGCTAAAAAATAAAATCAAAGTTTATCCTCTTTTCCTTCTGAGTTGTTCTTTCTGGAGGAGTATTTCTTACCGGTCCGATGCTGATACATTTGGTGAAGCGATCATCAGCCTGGATGTGTTCGTACAGCTCTTTGACAGCCTTTTCTCTCAGCATGGTGCTGTGGTGGGCTTCATACGCGTTCAAAACCACTGAAAGGAAACAGGAGCAGTGGTTGGCATTTTCACTGCTTTGTTGCATGCAACGTGCTATTTATCCCTACAATGCTCAATCTGTCATGTGATACAGAGTGTCTGAGACCTTTTGCATGATTTTATGGAAAAAACTTTGTTCAGGACTGTGTTTTATAAAATCTGATACTTATCTCCTCAAATTTCACTTTACAAATATGTCAAATGTTTCACTGCAGAAAAACAGCTTGTAACCACATTCACAACAGATTTTTTATGCTTTAGTGGAAGCATAAAGATTTTAGGAAGCTTAAACATGCTAACACATGCTAACAGCATAAAACATTTGCTGTTATTGGCTGTTCCAGGCTTGTTCAGCTGGGTAAACATCATGGTGTACATTATGTTGTGCATACATACTGTAGGTGAAGGTCAGCAGTGTGCTGTGTGGTGTGTACATGTCACACGCCGCCACATTGTTCCTCTGAGCAGCCCAGTTGATGGTGGAATAATCCTGGACATACAGCTCCTAGAGGATTAAATAAGTTCAGCAAACATCGTATTCATATATTCATGATGTCAAGAGACACGAGAATAATAATAATAATATCAATGTGATCAATTAGAGTACTATTGAAAAGTGTAATGTTGTTAAAACAGAATACTGGTACTAGAACATCTAATAAAGCAACATTTACTAGTCAACAGAAGTGAAAAATACAAGTTGGAAGCTGAAGACGCAGTTTCATGGAAACTACAGGCTCATCTTGGATTTGTTGGCAGAAATGCATTTTGAAAAGCTCCCCTTTCGATCCGTATCACCACAGATCAGCTTGTGTCCCAGAAAAGATGGAGATGTTTGTGGATCATGTTCACATCTGGTTTTTCTGAATGGCACAACTTAAGGTAGCACTGATGCAGGAGCGCCCCCGCTGATGGCACAGTAAGGTGCTGCAGCTGGCAGAACAGCTGGATGTACACAGGGTCAGGGCAAACATCTCTCCAAACCAGCAACTCCAGTCGCACAGGGAAAAAGTCACACAAGTTTTATATGTTTCTCAGCTTCATCACACACTTCATTAAAATGACAATATCCCCCAAATTGATACGCAAGTCTGCTGATGATCCATTGATTTCAATCAGGTGTGTTGCAGCAGGGAAACAGCCACAACCTGCAGGACCAACGTTGCTGATCCCTGATTTAGGAGAAAGTAAAGACTTAGATGGAAAGAAAATGATGCAGAGAATTCTGTCAAATTGTGATTTTCATAAAGAGTCTGTTTGTCTGTGTGATGGAAATCGTGTATCACCTTTCTACATGATCTTTGATCGCTAACTTCATGTACTACTTTACTGCTAAAACTAAGTCCTCACTCTTGCCACATTCCTTGGGGTGATAGTAATTATTCATCCTGGTTAAACACCTTGGTGCTCATTTATAAAGCTTGCTTACGCACAAAAAGCGGCGTAAGTGGATTTCTACGGAAAGTTTCTGATTTATAAA
>JBAMHX010029958.1:0-12275 GCA_037177515.1 Pseudomugil tenellus
GCAGCACAGGGAACAAGATTTAACCACATTTATGACTTATGCCAGGCAACCAGGTAGCCAGGCAGCCAGGTTGCCAATTGCCAGGTAGTACAGTATCATGGTATTCAAGCAGTCAGGTAGTCAGTTTTGAGAGTTTTCCGCTTGCTGTGGAAGATTCTCCAAGACTTTTCAAAACCTAATTTCTTTTCTAACTCTTTGTAAAACTCTTGATTTCACTGATTTTTGCTTGCAATGGATGGAGGTTATAATTTTATCTTTATTTATACTTAATAATATCTCCTCTTCTGTCAAAACATACCACACCATCTTTACCTCAGTTGCACTGATCATGTGACCTCCTTCGTCATGTTCGGTGTTATGTATATGTGAAAAAGTAATTACTTTCCACTTTAGCGATATGCTTTTCTACAGACACGCATCATGATAGCATAAAAACACAGGTATGCTAAATGTAGGTATTGTGATATTTACGATTTGCATAATTCTAGTGGTTACGGAAATGCTGCAAAGGTTGCTAGCTGTTCAGTCAGCTGACATTATCTCAATGGTTTCTGCTCCGGCTCAACTAATTCCAGCAAACGTTGCAAACCTACAACCAAACTAATGAAACGTATCCAGTTACCATGTTTGGAATGAACTTTTAAACATGATGGGCATTTAGGGTGACCAGGCAGACCAAATAAAATCAATACTAATTGATCTAAATTAACAAGTGAACTATAATTAGTCATAATGTCATGAATATGTCATCAGTTATGGATGTCCTCAACCAAACTGAACTTATTGGTTGGCTTTAGCTGTAATTTCTGTCTTTGTGGCTGCATATTTCTTACTGTTGTGCATCACAGCAGCACAAGCTACCTACCAGAGTCCAATATGACTGCTACTGGTCCAGTTTGACTGGTACAGGTGTATTAAGACTGTGGTACTGATTTTGTTGGGTTTTTCCTGGTAGTTTGGTGACACCTATATTAAAGCAGGGGTGAGCCTTCTATGGCGGCTTCATGCAAACAGAATGTTTCTGATGTGAGGTGAACGATTTCTCTCCAGCAGACTAGAGATCGATGGCCGCTAGCTTCCTCGTGCTGCTGATGGAGATGCTCTTGAGCTTCAGGTTCATTTGTCTGTTATTGTATTCCATAGAACATATTGATCTTTCACCACACTTCACTTTCTGATGACATTTCAGAGGAATTACGTAAGTTTTATTAAATTGCGGCGGTAAAACAAATGGAGGCCAAGCAACATAAAGAGTGTTGTATAAAAGAGCAGGACAGGTCAAGGCCTTGTGAAGACAATAATCTCTCCTCATCATCTTCAGCTCTCCTTGCTTCTCCTCTTTTAACTGCTCCTTTACGAAATTCTCTCTGATACCCGTTTCATGTTTTATTGTTTTGGTTGTAGTTTCTTCCCAGAATTGTATTCTTTTTCTGTATAATGACCTTTCGCTTCTTGACAGGTTCTTATAAATATTGTCATCATCAGAGATGATGATGAAGGTGTTTTTCTTTTTTCTTTTGTCGTGTTAGCTGGAAATATGCGTCCTTGTTAACACATACTCACAAAAGTCTGTATTTGACACTAGTTTGGACATCTCAGTACCTCAAAGAACCTTTACGGTCATTGTAAAATGCAAATTCAACGTCTGGAGACCCTAAATAATTGCATATCAAAGATGTGGACGAGTTCACTTACAAGCTCCCTGTGCTGCAAGTGGTGACCTGGTAATGTCAGGCACACTTATACGCATCTACCTAAACATTCAATATCAGCTCAGAAATGCAGAAGCAGCTGGATTTTTTACTTAGTTTTACCAAGCTGATAAAAATTTCTGGAAACTCCACATGACTTGTCTCAAATTTGGACATTTTAAAGGGAACGCATTGTCATGCCTTGCCTTTGCCACACCCCAGCTCCGTACCTTATCAGACCAATAACCATCACCTGCCACCAGATTCATCACGCCTGATCACCTGCTCCTTATTCCCTCACAGCCATATAACCTGCAAAGATCCGGGCTTTCCTCTTCGGACATTATCTTGACTCACAGCCTTTTCCGTCCTCAACTCCTTAACCTGTGTCCCTTCCCTGGCTCTGACGCACCTCTCTTCCTGGTGGTTTGCTTACACTGCAAAAACTAAAATCTAAGAAATATTAAACATCTCAACTCAAGGACACATATGATTTTTTTTTTTAAAGTAAGATAATTATTTATAGTTAGTAGGTTTTTTTAAGATTTATTTTTACTTGCTTTAGGAATTCTTGACAGGTTAATGCTCACCGAAATAAGATAAATTTTCTGCCAACAGAACAAGAAATTTTATTTTATTTTAAGGAAAATTAACCTCATTTTTGTAGTTTTTTTCTTGTTTTTTAAAGCCAGTTTTTGTAGTCTACTCAGATTGATTCCTTGATTTTGACCCTTTTCTGTTCCTGGATCTCCCTCAGCCCGTCTTCCTGGTTGGAATCCCTGCCTATCTTCCCCTTCACCCTCGGCTCGACTCCCTGGCTCTGAACCTAGACTGGATCCAGGCTTCCTCTCTACTCACTACCTCGACCTTGGGCTGGCAATACAACAGTTTGGTTTAAATAAACCTTATATGTATAATTTCACTCTGTCTCTAGGTTTCCATCCGATGTCACATGTATCATGCAAAATGCACTTTTTAACCCCAAATACATGTTTCTGTGCACTTCTAAGTGTTTAGAAATGCAGAAAATGTCAATATATTCCCATCTGACACTGCACATATATCTTTATATTCTTTTTGGTCATATTTTTTCAGTTTAATTTTCTCTATTTTGTTTTTTTTATCTATATGTCACAGTATATGCTGTGGGTCTGCCAAATAAGGTCATGGACTTCCAGGTTTGTGAATCTGTTTTTTTTAAGCTAATATATAGTAAAAATTCAGTCATTCAGTCATCAGCTGACAAATCAAAATGTTTGGTTGTTGGGTGTACCAACCCACACACTTCATTACATCACCCCTTGCATGAAAGCCTGTTCGAACTGCGTGGTTGAATTGAATTTTTATAGAAATGTACCATCATCAGTGGGGGAAATCCTTTTTGTTTGTGCGAAGCACTTCAAGGACAAGTGGTTCAGCAACCTCTGTCAATATCAGGGATTTGCTGAACGATTTCATTTAAATGAGGGGTCACTTCCTTCTCTCTATGGAAACGATGAACACACAAAAATGTAGGCTTCAAATAACTCTAAACTTACGTGAAGTTTTATTGTATTTTCAAACAAAACTCATGGCGGAGAGTCGCAACATTTATCATATATGATCCTGTAAATAAATCTGTTCGAACAACAATCCCCATGAGTCTAAGATCCGGTATGCATAACGTGTGGATGGTTAACAGGTTAACACTCTCCTACAGCAGCATTATCTTTTAAAAGTATCTGATATGTAGTTTGTGTTTCACAAAGAAATAAATCCTCTGATAACACGGCATAGCGATGCATTCATTTGAAGACATGATTCTGTAGGTCTGTGGTTTTCGTTCTCCTGCTCTGTGTCAGACTCTGGTTTGAACATGTAAGGCTGGACGGAAGGAAGACTTTAAAATGATGATATTTCCACTTTAAATGAGACAAGACATAGCTGAGGAGTTTGAAGGATAATATGTTCATGTTGTGTAAAGGGTTTGTCATTAAAAAAGTTAAAGTGGTACTGATCATTTTTTATATTACATTTTACAGAGTATATTGCCATATTAACCAATATTGGTCACCTGTGAGACGTCGCCTGCTGCTCGCACCTGCTACAAAACCCTTATTTTGTGTCTGTGAGCTGCATGGTTCATGTAAATTCATTTTGGCTTGACTTTTTATTTTCATTATATTTATTTATTTAATCAGAGCCCACTTTTTTATGTTTTTATTCTAGGATCAGAGGTTTGGGGGTGTTGAGAACACAGAGAGCTACCCAGCCTGATAAGATAGTTTGCTCAGTTGTGTACATTTAGTACAATTTCATTCCTTGTTTTGTGATAGAAAAAAACTATTTGAAAATTTTGTGACTAAACCTTAGAATCAGAAAAAGGTTATTTGAATGGTGAGTTCCCTGGGAAAGACTGGCGACCTGTCTCTCCTCTGCTCTAGCATGGGGGCTCCAGCTCTATGTATCATTGAATTTTTAAAAGCAGCGTAGAAAACAAGCGAACGAACAAACAAATGGTGAGCTACTGTAAAAGAGGAACAGATTGAAATCATTAAAGAAACATAACATAACCCTAATTTCTGAAATAATTTTAGAGCATGTGTGCTTCATATGGAAAAAACACCTTTCATGACATATAAGTAAATGAATAACTTTTACCAATATATTTATATATGCAAGACTACACAGTGAATGAATGTGATTTTTTTCTTTGTGAGCTTAACAGATGCTGTTTTGTGTCACTATTCTGACTATTTTGTTAACTGCTTCCTTCTGACCTGTTCTTTCTCCTCTCCTCCTTTTTCCTTTCTCCTTTAAACTGACAACCACAAATACAATGTATTCAACTAGGTAAATAAAATTACACAAATATGAGCAAAATACTATGATGCATACTATTAAACATTCATCTCTTTGCTCCTCTCTCTCTCTTTATACTGGTAATCGCAAAGTAAATAAGCTAATACTGTGTTTATATCTAATGAGAGATTTAAAAAAATATATTGATACACTGTTTTTAATTATAATATTCTCCAGACAAATCATTTTATCTGCCTCTCTTGCCAGAACCTGATTCTCTTGTTTGAAAAAACAAAAAACAAAAAAACAATCTTATATCCATGATGAGTCTGTCAGTCTGTCTGTTCACACATACACACACACACACACAACAGGAGTCATAGTGTTAATGGACATCCAGTTAACTAGTCAGCAGCACCTTTTCTTTAATATTAACACATGAACTTCAGCTGCTTTTCATTCCAGTTTAAACAGGACATACTGCTGACCAGCTGCTGTAACGTTTCTTAGCTAGAAAACACACCAGCTAACAACATAAAGAGTAACCTCAGCTTATGTGCAGCAAAAATTAGGACTAATAATCCTCATGTTTAATAATATTGTGTTGGTATTGAGTGGTAGTACTTAGTAACCTTGCTAAGTGTCCTGGTTTAAGAAGGTACTTACACCACTACTGTACATCCGCCAACTAGCAAAGCAGCTTATCTTTGTGTGAAAAGCTCGTAGCAAGATCATTATACTTGTCCACTGCCATAAAGAGCATTCCCTACCAGGTCTACCAAAAGATTTACCTGGGGTTTGAGGATAACCGTTTTTCTTTCTCTCATATGTGCTTTTCATGGCAAGGGTGCTTTTTTTCAGCACAAGACCGGGATCAAACCATTTTTGAGGTGAGAAGGGACATCCGCTGTATTTTTGTTCAGAGCCTTACATTTCAAACTGTACTGTGTGATTTTTACAGTTTTCATTTTTAAGCATTTGCAGTTAAGAAAAAAAACAGAAAAATCTCTTGAATTTTTGGGGTGCTGGGTATAAATTTGGGGCTAAAGCACCCCCAAAAGTGGGCTAGAGACGCCTTTGATCACAGTACACAGTGTCTCACCAGCCACGGTGACCTTCGCTGTCCGGCTCACGATGCTCCCCAGTCCGTCCAGTGTAGCAAGACACTGATACTCTCCCTCATCGGGCCGGTGGTGCCGTGAATGAACCACATTCTGCACCAGTAGCGTGCCGTTTCCCAGCTGCCGCCTCCGCTCGTCAACCACAGTGCTGAGCAGGACTCCATCTTTACGCCATGTGATGGCAGGAGGTCCTGCCGCTGCATCCGCCTGAGCCTGGCAGTCTAACTGCAGCACGCCGCCTCGCACCGTCACCGTGTCCTGAGGCTCCCGGGTGAAGATGAAGTCCACAAAACCAGCACTGGATGAAGAGGAGAACATGGATGAAGGGTCTGAAGCTGTAGAAGGAGAAAAAGAGATGAGGTTAGATGGCAGCAAGCGTCATTATATCATCTGAAAGCATCTGATCAGGACCAATAAACACCATTGCAACCAAGCACATGATGGTTCATATCAGGGAATAATATCCCCAGAGATGAAAAACTAGGGGCGCTGGGTCACGTCCAGAACCCACACTATGCAAAATTGATTGTGTGACAGCTCTAGATCATTGGACGGCCATCTTGACTCCCATCCTGTGATTTATTCCACTACATGTGAAACAATCAGGGAAGCTGGGTGTCAATGGTTTATTTAGCTAGACTTTGATTTGGTTGCCAAATCAAAGTCTATCATATCTCTCAGTTACCTGGTTATCTGTTACCTGGTTTACCGTAGTCATACGGTCACGATCTGGATAAGCAGTACTTAAGCGGTACTACCAAGCTGGTTGTCAACTCAATAATTCAGCTGGAATTTTCCCATCAAGATCAGTGTGCACTCACATTAAAGGGGTGGCATTAGCAACCTGTAAAGCAGTTATTTCACCATTGAGGGGCAGATGTTCAGAAATATGACACATCACCAAGGCATGAATGGGAGGGTGACTTTCCAAGAGAACTGATTGGTCTGGAGGCCGTAATTTTACACTCACTGATCCCTCATCCAGAGCCTTGTAGAATATCCAGCATTGTAGTACAAGCCTCAGATAATTGTTTTTGTGGATTAGTTAAGACTTTAGCATTCTAAGTGACTCAGTGTATTTGTAAGCCCAAAAGGGTTAGGTTGGGAATCCTTATGTTTCTGTTTGTGTTTATTGCTTTGGTGCTTTGGCTTGTTTTGTTGTGTTCCTTGGTGATATTGTCCATGTGGCTTTTTAAGCTTTAGATTTGGAAACCTGTTTGATGCTTTGTTCTTACATTTTCCTGTTTTGTCACAAGCCAGAAACCTATGAATCAATACTTGTAATCAAAGGTGTGGTGCAGGTGTAGTGTGGCCAACGTCTGATCGGTGGGTCATGGGTTTGGTTCCCACTTTGTCTATAGTTGTTGCTGGTGGCCAGGCTAGTCTTAATGGGCGAATAGCAGGAACTGTAAAGCACGTTGGTCATCAAGAGATGATATTAAAGTGCTATATAAGTGAATGCCATTTACCAGTTAGTGGGATTAATGCTCACAACCCAATCCACATTTTGTAATGTTTCCCAGAACAACAACTGATTAAGAAGAAGAAAAAAAAGGGGTTTTCATTGGCTGGGACTAAGTTGTTACTTCCGAGTCTAAGATTAGTGTTCACGCTGCTGCAGACAGAGGTGAAGACAGGTCAGAGTAAATGGCCTAACAGAAGACTCTCACACAGGTGTTTGAGTTCTTGTGATGGAACACCATGTTACTTTATAAAGTAGGAGAGATGGATAGATCCAGAATGAACATCCAAGTGGAGTTGCGGTTTAACACAGTCCATCAGTCAACAAACAAAAGCTACTATTCTGAGGTAGATTGTTGTTTTGCAGGGTTACGTCAGCCCTGTAGAGTGTAACCCATTCCCATACTAGAGGAGGATTCCACAAGAGGCATATCAGAGAACTCCTACCAGATTGGGTTTATTAAATTTGATGGAAACAAAATGATCAACTTAAGGAAAGTAAAAAGGTTAGAATTTGTTTAAATATGAGGTCATGGCAGAAAAACAGTAGCACTGTTATCGCAGATGGTCTGTCAGGCTGTTAACAAAAGACGTTGTCTCATTAACCATGCAGTCTTGACACTGCCCCTACTGGTTTAGCAAGCAACCCGGTGGTTTTTCATGTTTTTCCAACATTAACATGTGGATTGGAACATGGTCACTTAAAGGTAAAGTAAAATGTCTCCAACAATGACTCCTCTGCATAGAAGACGACTTCAGCTATTAATTATTCTACTATCTGTCCATATATCAATTTCCTGTATTCACTCAGTTCTGATCAGAGTTTAGGTGATGTAGGGATTTATAGAGTTTATCAGAGTGATGTAGGGATTTATAGAACTGGAATGATAAGCTGCAATTGTAGAAGAAGCAGAACTGTGGAGCATTCTTACTAAGATTCTTTTCATCTATTGATTATTTGGTCTATGAATGTTTATGGATTTACCGGATCAGCCAGTAGAGCCTGTTCTGCAGGATCCCTCATCATTCTTATCAAAGTGCTCGTAAAGAGGCTTTTAATGTTGGGAAAAGCTCCGACAAAGGTGAGCAGCGCGGCGCCTCATCTCATCTTTTATGCTGTCGCTGCTAAAAATGTCTTTTATCCGGATCAGAGAGCCAGTTTGCTCCGTCTGTGTTCCCTGGAAAGCATGAAAGAGGCACGAAGGTTGAAGACTTTAAGACGTTAAGGAGCTTTTTGTTTGTACTGATGCTGTTATTCAGCTTCAGGTTCAGTAGTAGACGAGTCAACTGGATTGGTTTTCAGCTGAGAGAAAACAAATACACAATGTAAACGTTCACGAAGCATTATGCAGAACCAGAAAGAAAACCTCCATCAGGACTTCATATAAAAATATCTATCAGAACAAGAACCAGGAAGGAATACTCAATCCAGACTACAAATATAAATACAGCAGGACTAGAAGAAGGTTAACAATGACATTGTGCTATATGACATTTTATATATATATATGTATATATATATATGTTATACCTTAATATATATCATGATATCACATGTAGCCTATCCCCCTCCCCGAATGTAAAAACATGCTGACTCAGCCATGTCCAGTCTGCTCATGCAGTGTCCTTCAGTTCAACCACTTCATCCTTCCATCCTTCCATCCTTCCATCCTCACCACCTTCATTCCTTCCGTTTCTCCTCACTCTCATTTATTCTTCTCTGTTGTTTTTGCTTTGTGGTTTCCCTCTTATTGATCCCCCCACCCCTCCTCCGTTCTCCCCCTCCTTCTTCCCCCATCTCTCTCTGTCAGTAAATCACTATACTGACAGCTCTATCTGTATTTACTTCCACTGGTCATACAACACACACACACACACACACACCATTCAACAGTGTGTCCTTGTCCTCTTTGTCCTGCAGTTTGATGCTATTACTCTCGGTCAACTCTCCTTCCGTCTTCACTCCTCGTGAACACAGATTATTTATTTCAGTGCTTTACAATAAATATTTGGGGATTATTATCGGTTTACTTCAATTAACTTAAAATATGTTGCTTCTCTGTAGCCGTGTGCTAAATATGTGCAGACATCTCATCTCCTTTAATTTATGCAGTAATATTCCAGGTAAAAAACCTTGGCAGGGCGAGTCTCCGACACTCTCTTCCTGCATGGCTGATTTTCATTTGCATGCTTTGAATTAGGCTTCTCCAGCACAATACAGGTGATGACTACAGGTAAGATTTCTCTGTTTCTGCGACCTGAGATGGATGGAAACCTGTGCTGGTTGCTTCTACAGGATCAATATGTCCTGGAAGATGATTAAGAAATACAAATGCTCCCTGTAGAAACATAAAACCACATATCTGAAAACGTCAGATTGCTGTGTAAAATGTAAATATAAGCAGAATCTCATCAAGTCGGATTTTCTTCCCAAGAGAAGATGAACATTATGTCAGATGATGAAACCGACACATTTTATCATCTGATGGAAAATTTTAATCTAATGCAGGGACACATGCAAAAAGTACTTCTAGGGGGATGTTTAGCATTAGACAAAGCTTTAATCTGCATCCTCTCTAGTCTGCGTGAATAAAAGCTTTAGATTACAGTTTAACTGTAATCTGTGATTCCATCACTCTTTACACATTCAGGGTTTTTTAAATAATTGTAATACTTGAGTGAAGGCTGAATGATATCTCTTTCAGCTGGAGTGCACAGGTGGATGCCGGGGTAGAGGAGGGGCTGTGTGCAAAACAGCAAGGGCCCGCCCAGATCGGATAAGTGTGTTTGATATGACCCTGGTGTGGTGATGCAGCAGTGTGTAATGATAGAAACCTGTCTGAAAGCTCAGGTTTCACATTTAGCTATTTTCAGAGACTTTTGTTAAAAATTATGTGGTGTATTTTTTTTTACCAATACTTTTTCAGGTGAAAGTCAAGACTTGAGAGAATATGCAGATGTAATGCAGCATCCCACATTACAGACACTTCCCCAGTTAAATTGCTTGCTTACTGACCAATTCCCAGTTAAAATAGTCACAATACAACACGTCCCCAGTTAAACCAGTTAGCTACAGACCAATCAAACTGGTTAGTTACAGACAAGTTAAAGCAGTTAGTTACCAGCATCATCCCCAGCAGAAAAATAACCCTCGTGTTGGTAGTAACTAACACTCCCAGCAGAAGAAGCAGGAAAACTAGAACCTCCAGACATTAGTTACATCTTCATGTTGGCAGTCTGAACCTGGTGTCAGGGACCCGGTCCTGGAGACGCAGGACATTTTAGCTGCAGCAGTTATCGCTGTTTGTTTCAACAGTCATTCCATCTGCTGGTTTTTAATCAGATTATCTGTTATTTCGTCTGTTAGAGGTCATTTTATCTTTTCTATGGTCTTTTTGCTTCTCTTTCTGATTATACTGGGCCTGCTTGTGTTATCGTACCTCTGTAATCTTAGTATTTATCTTTTAGTGCCATTTTTATGCTTTGATGACATTTTATATCTCTTTTCTGGATCTGTTTGGCCTAGTGTACTTACTGGGTCTGCAGAGTATGCTGGCATTCTTAACGGGCAACTCTATGAAATGAAACTCTCTTCACACTAAACAGAAAATAATGTGGTGCAATGTGATCAGAGGAGGGAAAGGACCTCTGCAGGCTGGTAGTGGAGGTATATGGATCCTTCCAGGAGTTTATATGATAAAGTGGGAGTTAGTGACAGCAAAGTGGATGGTTGCCAACACCAGCTGAACACACTGTGGGTTGGTTCTGTATCACTTCACTGGACTGAATCCAGATTCTGCCAGCTGCTGGGAGGCAGACATCCCGACTGGGAGACAGGAACAGGAAGAAAACATAGAGAGCAGGGAAGTCTACAGTCCAATGAGGGTAATGCTTTCCAGGGCTGGAAGATGAAAATGTTTTGCTTGATAAGCTAATATCTGAAGAAGCTGATGAACATCACAGGAGACGAGGAAGTGATGAGGCAGCAGGTTACATAAAACTGCTGGATCAGTGAGAATATGTATTATCGTCGTCTACGAGAATCAGGGTTTTATTTTGATTTTACATACGGAGAACTGGACAGAAAAACAGCTGAGTGCAGAAATGAACCATTTTAACCTCACGTACCATATCCTGGAAACGAAATACACATGTATGCGTTGATGTAGATACGCAACTGGTTCTCTTTCACTGAAGAATCTTCTTCTCAGTTGCCTTCCTCATCACCATTTGTCTCTTCCTTCGACCCATCCTCATCCTCATTCATCCAGTCTTTCCTTTTCCTCACCTATTTCCCTCATAAATAAACCCTGTCTACATCTTCATACATCTTTTCTCTAAAACCTTCCACCAAGCATCAAAACACCACTAATGTCCATGTGGGAGAATATGGTCCTCTAAGTAGTTTCTGATGCAGCTGAGTTGTGGATGGTTTCATGACGATAGTATATAATTAGTTGGAGAGGTCACTGCCAATGAGGAAATATTGTAAATATTTCAATTGTATCTGACGTGTGTTGGTTCAGTGCTAAATGTTTCAAGTTAAATGAACTCCTGAGATTTTTAGAGGTGTTCCACAGGGATCTGCACTCAGCCCACTTCCATTTGTTGTGGTGATGCAGCAGTGTGTAATGATAGAAACCTGTCTGCAAGCTCAGGTTTCACATTTAGCTAGATTTTCAGAGACTTTTGTTAAAAATTATGTGGTGTATTTTTTTCCAAAACGTTTTCAGATGAAAGTCAAGACTTGAGAGATGCAGATGTAATGGTCTGAAGATAATGTGGACCCAAATGGAGGCCAGGAGGCAGGAAGGTGCAGAGTAAGGATATTTATTATCAACTTAAGTTGACGCAACAAAAACTTAACTAAAGGTAACACTGGGGGATACAACACGTCGTTTGTCCTCTGGACGAGGACGAACCTCCAATGTGTTACTGCAGATTTTAGATGAGCTAATCAACAACAAACGGTCCTCGGTACATTTGCCCGTCTGTCCTGGGAGAGGATCTCTCCTTCACCTGGGGCTCCATGAGGTTTCTTCGTTTTTTTCCCTACAACCAGGTTTTTTGGAGTTTTTCCTTACCGTGAAGGAGGGTCTAAGGACAGGAAGTCCGGGGTCTGTTTAATGTAGTGTAGTCACCAATTGTGTCTATTGTGAGTTATGTCTATTGTTCTGTTATTACCTGCATGTGAAGCCCTCTGAGACAACTTGTTGTGATA
>JBAMHX010029959.1:0-12273 GCA_037177515.1 Pseudomugil tenellus
CATTTCTCTCCAGAATGCCTTGATAGTCTACAGATTTCATTTTACCTTGCACACATTCAAGACACCCTGTGCCAGATTTTGTAGAAAGCCAGATTGATTATTACTTATAATTGTATGTATCCTAGTTTTCAATCTGTTAATCTGAAAATCCTGTCCTGGATGGGCATTTGTCCATCCTGTCCTGGTGATTTCCCTATAGTCATTTTGTTTACAGCCCTATCCAACTGTTCAATTTTAAAGTCTGCAGATGGTTTTCAACTCAGGAGAAATTTGTCTAATAAATGGTTTGACTGCTGTGAAAAAGTTGTCCAATTTAATTTTTGAGAACTCAGAGGAGTACAACTTTTCATAATATGTAAATAATTCATGAGAAATTTCCTTGTGTGTGTATAGTTTTGTTTCCGATATTTAGAACAGTAATTGCGTTTCTTTTTGCCTCGTTTTTTCTAATCGACTAAAATATGAATTATTCTTTTCACCATCCTCAATCCACTTAGCTTTGGATCGAATAAATGCACCACATGCTCTTTTTTGGTAAAACTAAAAAATTTAGATTGTAACTCAATAAGTTTATTTTTGTCCAATTCTGATGTTTGAGAGTTTTTACAATAGCTATTGATGTCGTGAATTAACTTTCTTTCATGCTCTTTTAGTTCCTTGTTCTTCTTCTTGCTATAGCTAATAGAAAACTCTCTAACTTTATATTTAAAGAATTCCCATTTACTTCTGTAATATGTATTTTTTTATTTTCTTTGATAGCAGATAATATTTTTAACCATTTGACAATACTGATCATCTTTCAGAAAGTCTGAATTAAATTTCCAGCCTTTCTGTCTAAGAGTAATTTTAGATTCAGGGTTTAACGTAATACTATCCACACAATGATCTATAGCTGGGGCTGCAGAGATATCAGCTTGCGAGATGTATTTTAACATTTCTTGACTTGCCAACCATAGGTCAATTCTGGATCTGGAGGTTCCATTAGGCCTAATCCATGAAAACTCTCTCACTGTAGGGTTAAAATGCCTCCAAACATCAATTAGGGATTTTTCTTTATAGAATTTTGTAATACTTTCATTGTATTTATGATCCAAATATATTGCAGGGAATCTATCGAACCATTTGTCAGGAACACAGTTAAAATCACCCCCTAACCACTACATAGTCAGTTGGGTATTTTTTCTTCAACTCTCTAATAGCTTCTGTAATTTTTTCTAATAATATTTTGTTCTTATGATCTCCATTATATCCATAAATATGTAAAGCAATAAGCATAAGCCCATAAATACTCAAAACAACAGCAGTCCAATGACCTTCTGAATCTTTCTTAACTTCTATAATATTTCCAAGGCAATTATTCATACATATGGCTACACCAGCTGATTTTTTAGTTCTATGGCTGAATAAGATGGCGTCTCCCCATTGATTCCTCCAAAAGTGTGTGTCTTCTTCACTAGAATGAGTTTCTTGTAAAAAAAACAAATTGTGCCTTTTGTCCCTTGCAAAAGAGAAATATTGCTTTTCTTTTTATGTTTTCCTTAAGCCCTCTAGTATTTAAAGAAATAAAAGAAAAATGTTGAGTGAAATTATTAATATAAAGTAACTCAAATAATGAATAGGAAGAGGCTAAATATAACTTGCCTTAATAAACACATATATATTTGTAGTACAAAAGAATATGCATGTGTATTGACCCCTCTAGTTAAAACTTTTAGTGTCTCAGTGATGCAGATTTCCGCTGCAGATCTGGTGAAACTCTCTGTGCAAATATCTGCACATCTTCTATGAAGCCAAGAGGAC
The DNA here is from genome assembly GCA_037177515.1 of Pseudomugil tenellus. NCBI lineage: Eukaryota > Metazoa > Chordata > Actinopteri > Atheriniformes > Pseudomugilidae > Pseudomugil > Pseudomugil tenellus. Next base: position 1,801 of record JBAMHX010029959.1, read on the forward strand.
ATCGGAAGTATGCTCTTTTTCTCTGGTCACGCGCTCTCCTTGATCCTCGGCCACAGCTTCTCTCTCGCTGCTTTGTCTTCCTTAGTCAGATCTTCTGCGAATCTGATACCCTCTTGCTTGCACACATCACAATCCTTAGAAAGTCTCCATATTTCATATCTGCATTCTCTCTTTACAAACTGATTGATGATTTGCCTTGGACGATTGTCCTCTTTTTTACCCAGACAGTGGACTGCGTCCACCATGTCATCAATATTCCACGGCACACCTGGAGCAACTTTAGAGAGGTCAAATTACTGATGCTCTTCTATTTTCATTTTTCTCTCAGACCTTTCACCCCAAGATTCCACCTTCTTCGATACCTTTCTTATTCCACACATCTTTCCCTCAGTACTTTAACTTCTTCATTTAGTTTACCTACTTGTTGTTCCAATTCCACCGTTTTTTTTTTAGACTCTGTTACCTCATACCAAAGCCCAGTCATGTAAATCGAGGTTTCCTCCATTTTTTTATTGAGTTCTTCCATCCTCTTTTCTTGGGTGTCGAATCTGTCTGCTAAATTCTTTACCGCTTCAAAGGATTTTATTGCTGATCGCGTTTTCCTCTTCAGTTTCATCTACTGGTCTGTTTTTTTTTCATGGCTGCCATTTTGTCTAGAGTAGTAGGTGGTGCTCCGCGTTTGTCCATGCTTTGTTTCTCTTCCCTTTTTTTTTTGCTAATGTGTAGCTGTGATTGTCGACCTCGACAGCACTGTGGCCAGGGGGTTAATAAAGGAAATATGACAAGGGCAGACTATCTATTCAGTGTAAAGCTTGTTACATACTCCACGAGAAGCGAGAAATTTGTTCTTGTTCTTGAGGTCGCACGAACAAAAAAAAAGTTCTTGTTCGGCATTTATACTCCACAAGAAGTCACCCTGCCAAAGTGTTCATACGGCCCACCCACTCTAGCATGCTTTATGTGCACGCGGTGCTTTATGTGCATGTCCGGCCACTGCAGAGACAGATAAAGGGCCGGTACTGCCTGCTCATGATGCGTTTAAGTACGGAAATACAGGCAGTATGAGAATTTGTACAATACTTCTCTAAAAGCTTTTAAAGATACGCTCATGGCTAGCAACTCGTGGAAAGAAATAGCCAAAACTTTATCAGTTGACGAAAGCACCTGCAGAAGGAAGTGGCGCTACCTTCGCGACAAATTTGCCAAAGGTAAACGCCGAATTCAACAGGGGAAGAGTGGGGACCGTGGTCGAAAACCGGCAGTACCGGCCCTTTATCCTTCAAGTTTCTGACCAATCACAGAATACTTCTCGCAGCCCCTCGAGAAAACGTTCTGCCAGCCCGGTGTGTCAAGAACTGTCTTCAAACACGTCCGCGCGAACAAAATGACGTCATTTTCTTCTTGGAGCCCCGAGAACAAGAACAAATTTCTCGCTTCTCGTGGAGTATGTAACAGCCTTTAAGTTGTTCAATATTATGTAGACAAATATTTTGGGCTAACTCTTACAAATGAGAAGCAAACCCATCATCACAGATATAATGGCCAGTGTCAGAAGCTCATGTTAATCTAGCCGGTTTGCCAGTCAAACACAGAGAAGGTATTCATGAAGTAAATGATGGGTGTCTTCATATCAGATGTTTTACACTTCACAGTTCTGACAGTTTTCCGGCTTGTCTGGACCACGGCTGTGCAATTGATGCAATCTGGATCGATCCTGGCAAGAAACCTAATAGATATAAAAATAGAAGTTAGTATATCTATAGCTCAGTTTAAAGAGTATATCATCTAAACAGATTAATAGGTTTATAGAAATTAACAGGATATGAACTTTAAGAGTCAAATCCTTTTTGTCAAGGTCCCTCTAACTATTAAAACAGAAATTTCCTTTATACTGATTTGAGTTATACATAACTTGTATTTTCCTGAATTAACTACTGCATGTAGAAATTAGAGCCAAACCTATGTGTAATTTAAGGGGCCGGTGTACATGCTGACATTAGGAGCTTGAAAAGCCAATAACTGATATATCAGTGATAGGATGAGATATTGGTTGAGCTGTTGTACAAATCTTTTGACATCTTCTCAGATTCTGTGTTTTCATCTTGGAATCCAAATGAATATTTTACAAATATCGAGTGTTCTTGGATTATTCAAAATATGGAGTTGAGTTAGAATGTCATTGGCAATAACTCTGAACAAATTCCAGGGATGGGACTTCTTCCACCTGATTACAATATTGAATACGTGTAGCTGAGAAGAAAATGTTGTTTTCAGAATTAAGATGCAGATCCACATCCTGGTTTGATGTCATAATTGTTGGCAACCATTCAAGAATCGCTACATATGTGGAAACAAGCAAAAAAGCACAGCCAAGGCAGTTGTGAAATCCGGCATGGGAAGAGAATGTGGCACTACAACATCCCGCTCCATGGACAGCATCAAGTAGACACTACTTGATGCTTACTTATAACTCAATTGTTGTTTTATGTTTGATTATTGCAGGAGACACTTTGAGACACTCAAAGTCACGACCATAGGGTGCTTATTGCAGGAGACACTTTGAGACACTCAAAGTGTCTCCTGCAATAATCAAACATAAAACAACAATTGAGTTATAAGTAATGTCTGACTCTGCAGACTCTCGTCACTGGTTCACTGTTGCAGCAATTGAGTGAGCAGGAGGGTGTCTGGTGATCACAAGGTCACTGGTTCATCCCTAGCCCACTGAGTCTAAGTGGTTGAATGTTCTCCCAGACACTGCAGTAATGACGCTTCCTCACTAATCTTAACAGTTAATACTGAGGAAACCATGTACACAATGTACAATGACAAATACCTCCCAAACAAATGAAGGGCATGAACTTTTTTAAATACTTGTTTAGTCTGAAATAACATTTACTTGTAAAGTTTAACTAACACAAGAGTTGCATGACTACATTCTCTGTGAATGTCCACATCATTTTATCTCCAAATCTGCTTTTATTAAAACACCTTTACCTAGTGCAATGAGTCTGAGGAGGACAAACTGTTCCTCTGCATTGGCAAGAGTTGTCACCTTTGGAATATAGATTAACAAAAGCACATTTTCAAAAACTATTCACAATAAAAAAAATATTGAAGACTAATATGTTAAGCACCTTCTGCAATAAGAGATGGACTTCCTCTGCTTCTTTGAATGCAGCGTCACCACCAGGAGCGCTGCACGACCAACTGTGCCCTCTCAGTCTTCCTTCAAAGCATCTCTCAGAAGAGCTTTAACTTCCTTCACTGGTGGAAGGCTCTCCTGAGAATGACCTAGAGGAGGTGGTCACAGTACTAGTGAAGATGTGGTAGACTTGCAAAAACTGCAAAACAAATGGACATATGCACAAAAAGACAGTTAATGTCTCATTCTTACATTTTTTAAATTCATCCTAGAAACATTGTCATCAAGATACATTTACAATGAAGATAAATATTTAAAAGAGACAGCCTACCACTTTTAAAAGAATTAATCTCCTGCAGTGAATGGGCGATGCCAGCTGACAGATGTCTGGCCCTTCCACACCCAAGGTGTTTTCCAATTCATGAAACACTGCTTCTCCCTCTGTAGCTCTGCTAGCACACTGTGTAGAGCATGTTCAATGAAGTCCATGAATTCTGTTACCTGTAACACACCAAATGTTGCACGGCAATCAAGTTGAGACCAAACTGATTATGATTGTAGTCTGTTAGACTGTCCATAGACACACTCACAGTGAACAATTATCACTGTTTTGTAGACCGTGTACACCAACATCTAAAACATGCACTGACTGACACAGCTCAACTATATGTTTGGGTGTATGGACTCTGTACATAAGCTTCTGAAACGCAGTTAATGTTGTAAAGGTTACATAAGACACTCTGTGTATCCACACTGAAATCTAATGTTTGCAAGATTTGTGAATTTTAAAGGAAGGCAATCAAGCAACCAAAAAAAAAAAAAAAAAAAACTAAATCCAACCAAAACCAAAGTCAGTTTTGCTCTCATTGCCTCTTTTTAAAAACACATGCTAGCATGCGTGTTTTGCCGGTAGCATACATTTTAACATAACCCTAAAACCCAGTGTACCTTTTTTATGTGTTAAATACAGAAAAAGCACCCATAACTGAAACTATGCTTTATAATTCAGTGCACCCTATGGTCGTGACAATAATGTACACCACTGCACCTGTCTAAACCTCCCGGCCAACTCTTTACCCTCGGCCTCCTTACTCTCATCGCGGCTGTCACTTAATTATTCTGACTGTGGTTTGTCCCCCTCTGAATATTCCAGTTCATACATATATGGCTGAACCCCAAACTCCCCAATATCCTCAAAAACTTCTCCTTTTTCGTCAGAAAACTGACTTGAATCTGCTCTAGTCGTGGCCATTGTTGTCGTTGCTTTGTCCCTGAGTGACGTAACGAGTCATTCGTGCACTGTGACCTCTACGTGGCTGTGTGCGGACATGGCGGCATTCATAATTTGCGAGGAAAATTCGAAATGATTTTTTACAAGGCAGATGTCAGAAGTGAATCAGCAAAACAGTGATGCAATCTCGAATGTTTACTGTGATTTATTTATTTTTTTTGGTGGCTTGTGATAGCCTTCCTTTAACGCGTAACATTAAAAAAATGTTGAAAATGTAGTTACTGCTGTTGCATGGTTCTTGAACCTTTTTCCGAGCTAATCAAACACCAATACGGCAGGACACTTTTCAGACGTTTATTTCAGCTTCTCCGCCAACCGCGCGCTACTCGAGCTCACAAGACGAAAACAAAACAAGTCTCACCGTGAAATCGGCTCTCCCAGAATAAGTAGGAACCAATGTTTTTAGACACAAAGTTGAATAAGAAGAAAATGTAAATAATAAAATAACATTTGACAAAATAGTCAAGAAAGCAATATGTGAATTACAACATAAATAGATTCCAAAATAACAATGAAATTAATAAACAAAAATATACAAATGAACAACCACCAAAAATCTAGAGTTACAGTCTTCCTCCGTGTAACCGTGCCTAACGTAATGTTGGCAGGTTCAGTCCTTCGTCATTGTGTTTTCTGCGTTGTGTTTAACAGAGTGCACAGACTCAGTGATCTGGTCTTTCCGATTCTTTATTCTTCTTTATTCTGTGTATTAAGCACAAGAGTGTTGGTCATGTAGTTAGCTTGCAGTCGGGTTACACTCAGACTGTAAATACAGTAAAGAATGAAAAACTTTATGTTCATGAACTTCTTCCCAGCTCCAGAGCGCTACACAAACCCGACTTACCTTGAACGTGTCTATCCCAATACTGGCAACTATCAGCGTAGCTGATGACGTAAGTACGCCAGTACAGAGAAAGCACATCCAAGAGCAAACCACAACCGCACCACACCATTGCATACAATGGGAAATGAAAGGCAAGTGGAATACATCTATTAAACCTGTTACACGCGTCACAGATGAAATCAGTTAGAATGCAACAGTGCATAAAATGCACAAAATGACCACATAACCCTGCAGGAAAAATTATTGGCTATGTACAACAGGTCACCAGAACTGTAGTTATTAGGATTTTTTTCTCTCTATTTCTTTTTTTCTGTTGTGTAGTAAACTAGGAACCACGTACTATGTTGTGGTACCATGTACCACAACTTTTTTGTCAAGTTGCGACAAAAGTCACAATATAACAAAAAAGTTGTGTTTCACCCACATGAGACAGGTGACCTTGTCCTCCTCGATGTCCCAGCACAAAAAAATGAATAAACTGGCTCCAAGATGGAAAGGGCCACCATTTGTCATTCTGAAACACATGACAAAAGATGGACATCCAGGCATCACCTATGAGATAACAGATCCAAGAAAATCCCATCCAAGGACATGGATTGTACACCATAATAGGCTCAAAACATACAAAGGGACTTTACAAAATGTACCAGAAAACACATTTTCACCTGGAGTGGACAATACCCCTTCAGCAGCTCCTCCACTTACTGCTTTGTCAGGGGCTTTACCTTATCACCCACCGACTCCTCCATACATGCCAGCTCGGGCTTGGCAGTTTATTTCAGCCCCTGTAGTTGAGCCAGTTCCTCAGTGTACCATCTTCTAGTTCTCCTGGTCCCATTGTTTCCCAACTTAGCGTGTCCTGCTTCTCCAGTTGCCTGTCCTGTTGTGTCTCGCACTGGACGCAGAATTTGTCTGCCACATAGGTACAGGGTCTTTGTTACATGACATGTTTGTTAAAGATTTTGTTGCCTTATGTGAATTACAACATAAATAGATTCCAAAATAACAATGAAATTAATAAACAAAAATATACAAATGATTAAAATTACACACCACAAATCTAGAGTTACAGTCTTCCCCTGTGTAACCTACTTACAGTAAGGACATATTTCATTATTTTCTTTATTTTATTTCTTAATTTTCTTGAGTTGTTATTAGTCTTCTGGCTATGACATGTTGTTTATTGGCATATGTTTCAATAAAAAAAGAAAAAAATTTAGTGTCGAAGCAGCAGAAAAAAAACTGGCCTATATTCTACGGGAAAACAGGACTTCAACCCCCAGAAAGGACCGCGCGCCATTTCTGCGTGATGTCCGCGCGAGCTACCTGCATCTCATTCCACTATAACAGAGCAGATCTCAAAAGCAAGTGGATGGGACACTAGTGGATATCCTAGCGTTTATAGATCAGCTCTTTAATTCAGGTCAGTCTCGTAGCCTCGCGCACACACCACCTTCAATGTTTACCTCTCCAGCATGCACTGTCCAGTCAGAGGGGACGCGATGCTCCGCAACATTTAATTTTCTGACTCATGTTTGAGAAGCCACGCTTGTTTCACACATGGATAGTCCTGCAACCTCTCCTCGGGTTGAACGCGTCCTCCTCTCGGGCTCAGCTTTTGTCGACAGCTGCGGCTCTTCTGCTCCATGATGGCGATGTTCCGGAGCTTTGTCTCAGCAGGCACCCAGCTCCGCCAGCAACAACAGTCCAGCGGCGGCTCCGGCTCGCGAGCGGCCCCGGCGGACGGGATCGAGAGCCATTTCTCCTGCCCCATCTGCTTAGAGGTCTACCACAAACCTGTCAGCATCGCCAGCTGCGGCCACACGTAAAGTAGCTTCTTCTATTTGGATGTTGTTGTTGTTGTCTGATGTGGCTCGTGCTTAGTCACCAACAAGCCAGACTGAAGATGCTCAACCACAAAAACCCGATAATTCATTTATCTGATCCTTTATGATCTTGGTTCAGACTAGAATCACGATCACGATTCAAACCTGACTCTTCATGATTTCTGGTTAGAATAAACCCCGACCCTTCAGGTGAGATTAAAAAAAATCTTACCTATAAACAGGATTGATTACAAATGTAACGATTAGTCACTTTTTAACTGAACCTGATCATATTTGAGTAGTTATTCTGCTATGTAAACAAAATGAAGATTTTAAGTTATGAGATTGTAAATGATGAAAGATGATAAAGTTGCGTACGGGGATGGAGCTAGAATTTTTTATTTTGGTGGCCAAGCACTGTTCTTAACCCTCACCAGTCACACTTGAGAACACAAAAACAACGAGAACTAAAACATTTCCTCCTGAACAGCAGTGTGAATGGTTTGATGTGAAAATGGTTAAACTGTAATGCTAAAGAAAAATTAAATATAAAGATGAACACTTTAGAGATCAAAGCACAAACATACATTTAAAGTTTGTAAAAATGGTAGAAAGATGAACTGAAATAAGCAAAATACAAATAAAAATGGTTGAAAACTGCTTGTCAAACCATTAGTTGAAATCAATATAAAGCAAAAGTCATTAGAAGCATTTAAAGTTTAAAATAAAATAGTGTTTCATTTGGAGTAAAACTGGTGAAAGATAGGTGGAAATGAGTAAAACAGTGTTGTAGTAGAAGTGAAGCTGATAATCGGGTCTGCATGTCGTTGAAACTGGTGTAAGTTACAGTAAAAAGACAAAAAAAAAGTTTAAAATGGCTGAAATGTGTTTGTTTAAACCTTAGCTGAATTAAGAGGGAAGGAAAGATGATGTTTAAGAAGAACTGAAAAGCCCTACATTGAGTACTGTGGAATTAGTAAAAGTTCAGCTGCAGCGTTGCCATGACAACAGCACCGCTGGTTAAGTGAAAGTTTAAAGCAGAGATAGTTGCTTTAGAAGCATTCACACATAATATTAATATTATAGAATAAAGAAAAACAGGATCTCAATCACAGGACCACAAGCATTCTGTGAATGCTTTGAAAGCATTCATACAATTAAATATTAAATATTTAGTTGACTAAACTGAATAAAAACAAAATAAATAATATAATGTAAATAGGATAACAGGAGATTAGAAAAACAGAAATAAATTATACAAAAGACATGGGTTAAATATTTATTAAAGCAAGTTAATAATGTGAAAAACTAAATGTTTTAAAAGGTCCTTAGACTACTAAAAAAATTGTAAAATACTGTTACAATATAACAATGAGACCATATTTAACATAAAAGACTTCGGGAGAAATTATATGAGTTATGAATATCAGAAAGATGACAACTTTTACTAAAAAGGTAAGTTTTATTTTCTTTTGAAATTGTACTCTGACCACAACAATGATTCATTGTCTGCTGGACCTGCTGCTTATAAATACTTGTTCCGGCATTGCTCCACTAATTCACATCATCCAAATCTTACCTTGGTTTCCTCCAGTCTGTCTGTTGCACCTCAATACATTCTTGAGTTTAGCAGGATAAATTTAGGTGAACGATGTTGCCTCCAGTCTCCAAATACTGCGATTTTTACTTATTATTCAAACCAAATCAAATTTATTTATGTAGCACTTTTCATGCCAGATACAGCACAAAGTGCTTTACATATCAATAAATGTTAAATTAAAAGTGAAATAAAATGGTTTAAAAAATGCAAAAGAAGCCACCAGAAGACACCAAACAACTGTGTGTCCTGAAGAATGTGATGTGCGTTTGTATTGTAGGTTCTGTGGGGAGTGTCTGCAGCCATGCCTTCAGGTGACTTCGCCCCTCTGCCCTCTTTGCCGGGTACCTTTTGACCCCAAGAAGGTGGAGCGCTCCTCTAGTGTGGAGAAACAGCTGGCGTCTTACAAAGCACCCTGCAGGGGCTGTAGCAAAAAGGTAGGAGATATAGAGTCTCAAAACTGTTTCGATTTTAGCTGGTCGGCTTATTTATCAAGTCTGTAAGGTAATGAGTAAAAAATAGCACTTTTCAGAGGGAGAGTCTTGCTGGAGTCCCGATGGAGGTCTAGATTTAGATTGATCTGATTCATGACTGTACAGCTGAAGGCTTTGACATCATTTACAGAAAATGGACTGAGGTGATGTAGGTAACTGTCCTGGGCTCAGACAAAAAGTCCTTTTGTAGCCTTAACCGTGAGCATTTGGACCCAACCTGAATGACACTCCTCTCACAGCCACTAGGTGGCACTATGGCAAAGGTCATTACATTTTGCCATGTAACTCCTAAACCTGAAGTCGCAATCTCTGATGTTTAATATCCCCATTTTCCTTGGATGATGCCCAATCTGTCCCTCTGAGGATTGATTATTATTAATCAACATTGGTCTGCAAAGGTGTTTTCCTGATGCTACATAGCAAAATATGCTAAACCTAGTTTCAATCAGTTGTTTAAGAGCTTTGAACCAATTATTGTGAAAATTAGGCTCATAAAGCCGTTTTCTGAGCTTTAGAAATGGACTTTTCAACTATTTCAATTTTTTTTGGTTACAAAATTTGTAGTTGGACCTAAAAGCTGTGATGACACCTTGTTTTGACATTTTATACAGCCTCCAAATTTTTCTGCACTATTATGTGATGAACCTTGAAAGAAAATACAGCTTGAACTCTTCATCCATGAATGTTTCAAAAAGTTGTCATGCTCTAACTGAACTGTGCTAGTCTTGAAAATGAATGGTACCATTAGTCACTCTGCTGGGTTAAATAAACTTCTTACTAAGACACATTAATCTCATTACTACGTGTATTTTCAGGTGTCTCTGGTGAAGTTGAGGTCCCACATTTCCTCCTGTTCCAAAGTACAGGAGCAGATAGCCAACTGTCCCAAGTTTGTCCCTGTGGTGCCGACTTCCCAACCCATACCAAGGTAGAGGGAAAGAGGGAGGGAGAAATGGTGGGCGGATGACTGAGGAGATATAGTTCATGAATGGATGTATAGGTAAATAGATGGCTGATGGATGATCGATTGATGGATGGCTGGATGAATTGATGCATGGCTGAATGGATGGATGAAGGGCTACACTGATGAACCAATAGATGACTTGATGGATTTTTGATTGATTGATGCATGGATGGGTGAAAGGTTGGATGGATGAATGCATCTTCATTCTTCTATAACATCTACATCCACATGAAACAAAATGAACAAATGGGAAACAAAATATATCTATATTTCTCTCTCTCTCTCTCTCTCTCTCTCTCTCTCTCTCTCTCT